>NW_008992704.1:23095-36495 GCF_000313855.2 Musa acuminata subsp. malaccensis | reverse complement strand
TTGGTGCTTCCTCCAATTTTTTTATGATCTTACTAGTCTCCGAATCTTTTTGCCATTCCATCTTAATATCCTTAAGGAAGTCACTAGTCGAAAGTGAAATGACCAAAAATTCAGCTTGCTTAGGTAGCCATAAAAGCGCATCTGCAACAACATTCTCTTTCCCCTTTTTGTAAGTTATTTCATAATCATATCCAAGAACCTTTGTTACCCATTTTTTCTGCTCGGGGGAAGATATCATCTACTCCAAGAGATAATTTAGGCTTTTATGATCAGTCTTGATTTGAAAGCATCGCCCGATCAAGTACGATCTCCACCTCGTTGCTGCGTGCACAATGACGAGCATCTCCTTATCATATGTTAACATGTTTTGATAGAGGGGAGACAATGCCTTGTTAATGTATGTGAGAGGTCGACCATCTTGTATGAGAACATCTCCCATTCTGTCTCCAGATGCATCGGCCTCAATGAAGAATGGTCGGTTGAAATCTGGTAGCGCTAGCACCGGCGCCGTCGTTATGGCTGCCTTAAGTTTGTCGAAGGTAGTGGAGGCTCTGTCCAACCATTGGAAGACATCTTTTTTCAGTAAGGAAGTAAGTGGTGCACTAATCTTTCCATTATTTTTCTCGAACTTACGGTAGTAGCCTGTTAAACCCAGAAAGCCATGTAACAATTTTATGTTCCTCGGGGTAGGCCAATTTTACATTGCTTCAATTTTGAAGGGGTCCACCATCACACCTTCCTCTGATATGATATACTCAAGATATTCCACCTTTTGTTGAAGAAAGTAAAAATTCGTAGTGGCCGTTGTGTGTTCGAAAGGCGGTTTTCGGTATGACTTCTTCGTACACTCGTATTTGATAATACCCGAATCGAAGGTCTAGCTTTGTGAAGATTTGTGCTCCCTTTCATCTAGCAATTCATCTACTACTGGAATAAGGTATTTATCCTTGATGGTTATGCCATTGTGAGCTCGGTAATCAATACATATTCGCCATGTTCCATCCTTCTTGCGTTCAAATAGCACCGGTGAAGAGTAGAGGATGCAACTTGGCCGAATAACTCCTGTTTCGAGTGTCTCTTTTACAATCCTTTCTATTTCATCCTTCTGGAGATGTAAATACTGATATGGCCGAGTATTTGCTGGTGGTTTGCCTGAAAGAATCATTATATAATAATCATGCCAACGGGTAAGAGGTAGGTTGTGCGATTCATCAAATATATCTGAAAATTCAGTAACCAAAAAAAGTAGGTTTAGATCTTCAAATTCTATTGGCTCTCCCTTAGTTTGCTGCTCAAGTTGTACCAAAAAGCCGCTGTATGATTTATGCAAAACTTTCTTCATTTGTTGTGTGAAAATCGTCCTTACGTGGCCCCCACGTTTCCCGTTCAGTATCACCTGTTTCTCCTTAATGTAAAATTTCATAATTAGTTGCATAAAATTCCAAGAAATATCACCTAATGTCGTCAACGATTTAATTCCGAGCATGGCCTCATGATCATCAAGAGGGAGAAGGAAGAAATATGCAATTATCTCTTGGTACGGCCTCATGATCAGCAATAGTTTCACTTGCGGGCGCCTAGGATCATACTTCAAAATCCATCCATCGGCGACCTTAACGTCAAACCTGCTACAATTCTTGATAGGTAAGGCTATCTGGATAGTAACCTTACTGTTTAGAAAGTTATTAGTACTGCCCGTGTCGATGAGAACAGTGATCGGTTGTTGTTTGAGAAGGCCTCCAACTTTCATTGTGTGCGGGTTTGAGTAGCCGGCTAGTGCATGTACCGTAACTTCAGTCGGTTGTGGCTCTTCTTCTACATGTTCTTATTCATGTTCAAGGCTCTCTTCTAGATATTCAATGACCTCTTCTTCTATTGGTTCAATCATAAGAAGTCTCCCTTTACTACAGCGATGCTCACGGCTCCACGGCTCATCACAATGCCAACATATCCCCTTCGCATATCGCTCCCGAAGCTCTTCTCTTGTTAACCTCTTTGGTGTAGGGACTTGGTCAACAGTAGGGGGGCTGAGGGCTTCAATATTACTGGTTGAGGAGCGACCCTAGTCGTTCGAGCTTCATGGTTCAATTGCTCCTCTTGATGTCATGCAAAAGAGATGGCTGCCATAAGCGTATACGGTTGTCGCGCTTTAACTTCTCCTCGGATCTCCGGCTTCAAGCCCTCAATGAAGGTCCTCAATAGCTATTTTTTAGACCAATCATGAGTTTGATTAGATAACCTTTCAAATCTGGTTTGGTACTCCTGAATGGTGGAGGTTTGTCGGATCTTTGCTAGTTGTCCGTCAATATTCTCGTAATCGATTGGTCTGAAGCGGATCAGCAGTCCTTCTTTGAATTGTCGCCATGAAAGGACTCCATAAGTATGTTCAAACTAGTCAAACCACTGTATAGCATCCCCTTCAAGATGTATAGCTACAATTTTCACCATAGATGCATCCGCGGTTTTGTGGTACCGAAAATATCGCTCCGCGTGCGAGATCCAACCAATCAGGTCTCCTTCTTCCCATCTAGGGAAGTCCACTCTCATGCATGGATAGTTGGGGTCGGTTATAGAGCTTCCCCTCTCTTGGAAGCCATATCTTCGGGCTTGGTGTGATTGGGCAAAGCTCTCTCCTTGATGTGATTTCTTCGGGCTTAGTGGTCGGCCCAATCTGAGTTCGGTAAAGAGCGTCTGAATCTTATCCTCCATTCGCACCTCGAAGGCTTCGGATTTAGCATCGATTATCTCCTCAGATGCCATAGTATATGCTGCCAAATCTGTGATGCTAAGATCTCTCTTTTGTTGTCGGGTTAAACGCATGTATTGGTTGAGAGAGGTGATGGTCGAAAGGGTTGGTGGATTGGTGGTTGTAGGCTACGATTTAGGCTTGTTTTGTGGCTATTTTGGGTGCAGTTTAAGGGTGTGGTTTGGTGGAGTTTTAGGGCTGTGGATGAAAGTTTTGGATCTGTGGTAGATGGTAGCAAAGGTTTGATAGAAATCAGTGGAAGTTGTAGCAAGTATGTGCTGTCTTGTAAGAATAGAATTGTCGTCGAAGAAACAACGGTTTCTCGACGTAATTTCCACCAAAAACTTGAGAGAATTGAGGAGGGAATTGATAGCAAAATCACAGTTTATATGACAGCAAGGATGTCTAATTTAATCAAGAAAATTTCGACAGTATAACAGTAAGGAAATTGGTGCAAGTTGCAATTGCAGAATTCTCGTCGAAAAATTTCAGCGGTTTATGACGAAAATTTGCAGCAACACAAAATCATTTTTAGAGATGAATTCTTTAATAGATCAATCTTAGATGGAAGCCAAGATGATCTATGAAGTGTATAAGAATAGTATTTCCACTGGCATTCACAAAACCCACTGTCAGCCTATCCTGCAAAAAATAAAGAATAGAATTTCCTCCAGGAAAAATAGGCTTCTTTCAAAAGCAGGACGACTTGAACTCATCCGTTCGGTGTTGTACTCTTACTCTATATATTGGTCTAATGCATTTCTTCTGCCTGACTTCTCCAAGATATTGAACGGTTATTAATGAACTTCTTCTGGAATGGCACAAATGATAAGACAATGCATATGGTAAATTGGGATAGCATCTGCAAACCGAAAGATGAAGGGGGGCTGAACCTGAGAAATACTAGAGATTGGAATAAAGCATGTTTGGTAAAGCAATTGTGGGACCTTTTGCAAAACAAATGTTCCTTATGGTCACAATGGGTTTCTGCTAGGTATCTTTCAAAGGAATTGATTTGGGAAATTTCAACAAGAACATACCACTCTACAGCTTGGAAAGGAATTTTAAAGGCAAGGAATTGGCTAATCAAACACATTTCTTATGCAATCTCTACTGGAACTAATACTAATATGTGGTACGATCCTTGGATGAATGGGAAAAGTATATTTCAATTATATGGTGACAGAATACGAAAAGACCTTGGGGCTCCCAAAGATTGGAAGGTTTTCGAGTTCATTGCTAATGGTACCTGGTGTCTCCCTACTCCTATTTCTCCTGAAATGTTATCACTTTGGCTGACTATCACAGCTATTCCAATCAGGAACAACCCTTCAGATGTACTTATTTGGCTTCATGACAATGGTAAATTTAGTGCCACATCCGCATGGAATCAAATTAGGCAAAGAAATAACAAGTGGCTCCCAAGCAGTTGGACATGGGATCGACCGGGATCACAAAGACATTCCTTATATACATGGTAGGCCTTTCTGAATAAACTACCTACAATAGATAATATGAAAAGAAGAGGTATCCATCATGTTAACCGATACTCCCTTTGCATGCAACAAGAAGAAACTGTTGGCCATCTCTATTTTGCTTGTGACTATACTAAATAGATATGGAAGGAGATTCTCCAGCGATTCGAACTCAATAGAATGCCGCAACCAAACATGCATCAAGAATTAGGTGACCTCATGCAATGTTTTTCAAGAAAAGGACCTCTTACACAATTGACAAAGGTTATCTTCAGATGCGCTATTTGGTGGATGTGGAAGGAAAGATGTAACAGAATCTTTGAGTATCAACACACAAACAATGCTCAGCTCTTGACAGAGATTATTAGAGACTCAAGATCATGTATGGAGAACGATCGCAAAATGGAGTACCTTACATAGAGAGAAAAAGATATTTTTATCAAATTCAATTTTGCTATTAGCTAAAGATCTTGGGCATGATGTCAAAAGCTATACCCATAGGAAATCTTGGCATATCTGGACTTTAAATTTTATTTGTTGGCCATAGTTAAGAGTTATAGTCTACAGCAATTGTAGTCATAACTACCGCGTGAGTACTCTATGAGTTACCTAGCTTCGTCTATAACTTGTATAGACAAAGCGATTTGTAGAAACTTTACACAAAATTAATTTACTTTTACTTATCAAAAAAAAAAAAAATTATGCAACCATGACATGGAGATATTAATTCTGTTTTTACCCTGCATCTCCACCATCTATTTGTGAGTTTACTTTAAATGAAGTTAAAATTGATGAGAGATTAAATCTTGCTTCATTTTCACATGGATCAAGATATGTATTAGAAATGAATCCTTGTCAGTAAAAACACTATCATTCATATAATCAGAAATTATTTTATTAAATCCATTTCTTTAAAGAATATTTTTCACATAGGTGTATGAGAGATGTATTTCATATGTCAACAATGATGAGAATTAAACTCGTTATAACATATGCTTTATTAAGTCTGGAAGAGGATAATGTATCGACAAACTCCAATTTTTAAGAGTATCCGAAAACGAAATTAAGACTTTCAAGCATTCGGACGAGACTGTGCTATTGATTTTCAAATATGATCATGAAGACAAAACATGCTTATCATCATAGAAATTTTTATATTCATACACATAATTTCTAACATGTAATTATGTAAAATCATTATAGCAATTAAGTGAAATTGATCAATCAATCAATAAAGTCTGAAAAATAATTGTAACAAGTTTATGTATTCGGACACATCAACATTCCTAATTCTCTTCTTATGAAATCAAATTGTTCTTCACTTAGAGGTTTTGTAAAAATATCAAGTAGTTGATGTTTAGTGTCAATGAACTCTATGATTACATCATGATTAGTAAAGTGATGTCTAATATCAATATGTTTTGTTCTTGAGTGTTGTATAGGATTCTTTGTTAAACATATTGCACTTGTGTTATCACTTTCTCAAATCATATTTATCATGGAAACCAAGGCACAAGGTTTTCAAAGTAGATATAAAAACATTTAGTTTCAATGTAAAATCCGACAATGAATAACGAGATTAAACAATGAGAGATGTTTGTAACTCTGCATATGCTCATAAATAAATACATCAGGTAACCATATCAAGGATCAAGGCAAAGGGCATATAAAGAGTTTATAATAACAATAGGTGATTGTGTTCACATACAAGCTCATTCAGGGGGTGGAAAATTAAAGTGCCTAAATAAAGAGTCAAATTGTCGATGAAATTGCTTCAGCTCAGATAGGATTTGATCTTGTCGATGTTCAAGCCATTCTTGTCTTTGTTCAAATCAGTCCATCCGAATCCCAATATCTTCGACAGATGATGCAGTAGCTTGCTCAAATGAATGTGTTTCCTCAAAGGGACAGATCGGAGGAGATTGAGTACCCCTAAAGACTCGTGTTTCCGGTTCTGGTTCAGGTTGAGGGGGATCGGTTCTTCTAGGCATTCTAACTGAGTTACCGTTTCTATAAACACATCTTAATCGGTGAAGTATATTTTTTTTTATTATGCTAAACCTATCTACTTTTATTACTTCTTCTTCTGGTGGTATTGGAATATCGTAGGCTTTCAGTATTCTAGTTATTATACCACCATATGGAAGCATCATGTCTTTCTTAGATAGTTCTAACATGTTTTGCTGGATAAGATAACCAAGACAGATGTCATGTCCTTTCATGATCCAATACATAGTTCCTAATTCTAGTTGGCTTACTTCATCATGATGATATTGTTTAGGGAGAATGATGCTAGTTAGGATATGATGAAGTACCTTAGTGTTTAGTGGCAGTAGATGTTCACAACTTTTAGGAACAAATGCTAAGTTGGGATTGGTGAAAATTATACCTAAGGCTTCAACATATGTTGTCCCAATAGTTTCATCATCCCATGATCCTCTAAAGTAAAGTCCTCTATTTTTTATGGGAATGCCTATCATGTCGCAAATGAATTTATCCGTAATGGAGATGTGTTGGCCTAAGAGATAGGTAAACATTCTTTCTTCTTCATCTACTTGTATATTATTGTAAAACAATCTAACAAGTCTTGGATAGATGGGTTCACTAATTTGTAAAATAGGGAGTAGATCTAAGTTTGCAAACCATTGGATTGTCTCTAAGTCTCTTAGTTCATTTAAATCTACATGTTTTCCCTTATTGACACTCCTAAGTTCGAAAGAGGAAAACTTTTCAGCATGATATTTTGAATCAAAAAGGGTAAGATCAAAACTACTGCTATTTAAGAGGATGGTAATAAGCAAGAGTAAATGAATAAAAAACAGAATTTAAGGGGTTCTTAGAGAATACCTTAGTGAGATCTTCAATAGAAGGAGAGATTGTTGATCTTTTGCTTCAAAATGACGAGTATTTGGGATGCTATGAGGGGTGAAATGGAGGTGGTGAAGCTTTGGAAGAGTAAAGACGGGAAGGGAGTGAGTTGGGGTCGATTCCACCGCTGGCCCTAGCTCGGGTTAAAAAGAGGCAGAATTGCGGGCGGTTGCACTGCTAGTCGGGGCGGCGCAGCCGCTTGCAACACATGACAGCCAGAGGTGCTACCTCCAGCTGGGGCGGTGCCACCGCCTACAAGCGGTGAGCACTTGTTCTGACTGCAGTGTGATCTGATTTGAATGTTTTTGAGTTAAGAAGAATTTTCATTTAGAGCAATCAACTTTACTTACGTAATTACGTAAGAATTTTCATTGTAAGATATGAAATTTTGCATGATCAAGATAGATCTTATGATATGCATACTCTAAATGTCGTGCACATGTTTGTGACAGATTGTTCAAGTCGGTAAGCCTTGCAAGTTCATGACTAACTTAGTAAGTTCATGATATAGTTGGATTCGAACGGATGACATCAATGGGTTCGAAAATCCAGAGAATATGTGAAGTGAGAATCATGGGTTTTGGTGAGGACTTCTCACAAATCCGATTCCACTTCTTTTGGGAACGTGACCCTTGTTTGCAAGGATAATGTTCAAGGACTTGTTACCAACCTCGAATTTCTTCAAGGTGTCCTTAAGTAGCAAGTTTTCCTTTTGGAGAGTTTCTAGATCATTACATTTTATGCATGAACCTAAACTATCATGATATTCAATTTTTAACTTATCAAAATTACAAGTAAGACTATCATGTTCCTTTTTTAGCAATTTATATTTTCTACTAATAATATTGCATTCATCAAATAAGTCATGGAAGGCATTTAATAATTCATCAAATGATAAATCTGCATCTATTAAATTCGTTACCTCCTCTCCGATGGCCATTAAGGCGTAATGAGCAACTTGCTCGGTGTTGGACTCCTCTTCTTCGGACGCGCTCGAGTCATCCTACGTTGCTTTGAGTGCCTTCTTGTTTGATGTTCTCTTTTTGACTTGGGGGCAATCACTTTTGTAGTGTCCTGGCTTTTTGCATTCGTAGCAAATAACTTGGTCCTTCTTGGGTTCAAGTTTATTTTTTGCGTCATTCTTAAACTTGTTTCTTTTAATGAATTATTTAAATTTTCTTGTTAGAAGTGCCAAGTCATCGTCACAGTCCTCATCACATGAGTTTTCTCTCAAGTGGTCTTCTGAAGTTCTAAGTGTCATATCCTTCCTGTTCTTTGGAAGGATGTCTTCTTGCTCTTCATAAGCTTTGCAAGTCATCTCGTAGGTCATTAATGACCCGATTAGTTCTTCAAGAGGGAAGTTCTTTAGATCTTTCACCTCTTGAATAGCAGAGACTTTAGGATCCCAACTCTTAGGAAGGGATATTAGAATCTTATTTACGAGCTCAAAATCTGAAAAACTTTTTCCGAATCCTTTTAGACTGTTGACGACATCCGTGAAACGGGTAAACATGTCGCCAATAGTCTCACTCGGTTTCATCCAGAAAAGTTCGAAAGAATGTAACAAAAGATTGATTTTTGACTCTTTCACTCTACTTGTGCCTTCGTGAGTCACTTCGAGTGTGTGTCAAATATCAAATTCAGTTTCATAAACCGAAACACGGTTGAACTCGTTTTTATCAAGTGCACAAAATAAGGCATTCATAGCCTTTGCATTAAGAGCGAAAGCCTTCTTCTCCAATTCATTCCAATCGATCATTGGAAGAGAAGACTTCGAAAATCCATTTTCGACAAGATTCCAGAGTTCAAAATCCATAGAAATAACAAAGATCCTCATTCGGGTCTTCCAATAGGTGTAGTCCGTCCCATTGAACATGGGTGGACGTGTAATAGAATGGCCCTCTTGGTTTCCGGCGTATGCCATCTCTCTTGGGTATTAATCCGTTTGAGAGTTAACCCCACTTTGATACCAATTGTTAGGATCAAGAGCACTAAGAGGGGGGGGGTGAATTAGTGCAGCGAAAATCATTCTACGATTAAAAAAAAAAACGTTCAAACGATAAAAGTGATTTCGGTGTGAAAGCCAAGTCTAAGATTACTTTAACTTAAGATCAAGCGAGATGACGTTAAAGTAAATCTATGAAGGCAGTTTGCAGTTATGATGAAAATCAGAATATAAGGGCAAACTGAAATACGACGTTCGTACGATAAAAGCAATTTCGGTATGAAAGCCAATTCGTAAACTACATTAACTTGAGATGAAGCGAGATGCAGTTAAAGCAAAGATATTAAGGCAGTTTGCAGTTATGATGGAAATCAGAACGTAAGCGTAAACTGAAATATGATGTTCGTACGATAAAACTGATTTGCGTCTAAACGCCGATTCAGAAAGCACTGAACTTTGAAACACGTTCGTAAAAGCACAGAAGGCAGTAAGCTATTGATGAGGTTTGCAGTAAAAATAAGATGCTCAAAGTAAATGCAAACCAAGATTTAGAGTGGTTCAGACAATCTTGACCAACTCCACTTTTGGCTTCCTCCACCGACGAGGTCAACGACGTCAACTAGAGGCCTTCCTTCAATAGGCGAAGGCCAACCACCCTTTTACAGTTTCACTCCTTTTGACGGGCTTAGGAGACAACCCTTACAGAATTTCCTTTCCTCTCTTAACAGATTATAACTTGAAAGAAAAGAAGAAGAAGAACTTTCAACTCATACAACACTTTTGAGCTCTAAAAATCATAAAGTAAAATCAGAATTTTGGTGGTTTCTGGGTGCCCTTTTAGTGCTGAAAGGGTGGGGTATTTATAGGCCCCAACCCAGTTTGAATTTGGAGCTCAAAACTGTTAATTGTCGAAATTCTGGGATCTGGCGGTTGCACCTCCTGACTGGGGCGGTTGCACCGCCTGGCAGAGCTCGAAGACTGAGCCTCTAGGCGATGCCACCTCCTATCAGGGGTGGTTGAACCTCCTGCCAGAGCTCGAAGACCGAGCTTAGGCGGTGCCACCACCTGACTAAGGCGGTTGCACCGCTCAACCAGAGCTCGGAGACCGAGCCCAAGCGGTGCCACCTCTATCAGGGGCGGTTGCACCTCCTGCCAGAGCTCGAAGACCGAGCTCAGGTGGTGCCACCACCTAATTGATGTGGTTGAACCGCCTGGCAGAAATCAGGGTCCGAATGGGTTGATCCATTCGGCCCAATTTGGGTTTTTTAGGGGCCCAATTGCCCCAAGATTAAGTTAATGGGACCACCTCCCATTTCCAACTTAATCATTGTGCTAACTATGATATTTCATAAGATATTTACTGCAACTTGCTCCGTTGCGTCAATCGCTTCTTCCGGCGAGCTTCCGGCGAACTTCCGTCGATCATTCGATGAACCCTCGGTGATGCTCCTACGGACTTCTGGCAAACTCCTGGACTTGCGACGATCCACTTGGCAAGTTCCAACGAGCTTCTTTGGCAAGCTCCTGGACTTCTCGGATTTATTCCCGCAGAACCTCCGACGACCATCCGAACTTCCGTCGAGCTCTCGAACTCCCAACGTGATCATAGTCTTGACTCCGACGCAACTCCTACTGCATGTCTTACTTTCATCGTAGTTAATCCTGCACACTTATCTCAATATATAGATTAGATAACAAATGACAATTAACGTCATCATCAAAATCCGAGATTCAACAAGATCAGTGCACCACTTGCTTCCTAACTGAAAAAAAATGTCTTCCAATGGTCGAACAAAACCTCCGCTGCCTTCGAGAAACTTAAGGTAGCCATGACGACGGCGCCAGTTCGAGCACTATCAGATTTCAGTCGACCTTCATTATTGGGTCCGATGCATTTAAAGTCGGAATTGGAGCCATTCTCATAAAAGATGGTCGGCCACTCACATACACTAGCAAGAATTTATCTCCCTCCTATCAAAACATGTCAACATATAATAAGGAGATACTCGCCATTGTGCATGAAGCAATGAGGTGGAGATCGTACTTGATCGGGCGATGCTTTCAAATTAAGAACGACCATAAAAGCCTAAAATATTTCTTAGAGCAAAAGATATCTTCCCCTGCACGGCAAAAATGGGTAACAAAGCTTCTTACATATGATTATGAAATAACTTACAAAAAGGCGAAAGAGAATGTTGTTGTAGATGCACTTTTATGACTACCTAAGCAAGCTGAATTTTTAGCTATTTCACTTTCGACTAGCGACTTCCTTATGGATATTAAGATGGAATGGCAAGAAGATTCGGAGACCAGTAAGATCATAAAAAAATTGGAGGAAGCACTAAGCTCCGTGGCTCATTACATTTGGGACTCAAAAGAATTACACTATAAGGGACATATTGTGCTTGTGACAAATTCTACTTGCATCTTCACAAGCAGATTTTGGACAAAGTTATTCCATATGCAGGATACTAAATTGAAAAGGAGTATGACATATCACCCATAAACGGACGGCCAAATGAAAGTTGTAAATATGTGCTTAGAGATCGGCCAAAGCCACCCACTAAATATAACTACCCACGCATAACTCTAGACCCAACCAAGTACCATTATTGATCGACGAATTGTGACTCGACGACGATGACCCACTACTGAAGTGCTAATACAGTGGGCGAACCTACCAACAGAAGATGCCATTTGGGAGAACTATTCATGTAAACAGAAGTGCTAATTCAGAATTCATGCATCGTCAGCCTCGAGGATAAGGCTGATTTGAAGAGGGCGGTTCTGTTAGGACTCTAGCTAGGAGAGTCCTAATTGAGAGAGACATTCATGTAAACCCTACCTAAGCTGACCCCTATTATAGAGGTGAAGAGGTCGGCTAGGGTTAGGAGGTTGTTTCTTGTAGAAGAATTTGTTGAATCTCGGATTTTGATGATGACGTCAATTGTCAATTGTTATCTAATCCATATGTTGAGATAAGGGTGCAGGATTAAATACGATGAAAGCAAGACATGCAATAGGAGTTACACCGGAGTTAAGAATATGATCACGCTGGGAGTTCGAGAGCTCGACGGAAGTTCGGACGGTCGTCGGAGGTTCTGCGGGAACAAATCCGAGAAGTCCAAGAGCTTGCCAAAAGAAGCTCGTCGGAACTTGCCAAGTGGATCGTCGCAAGTCTAGGAGTTTTCCGAAAGTCCGTCGGAGCATCGCCGGAGGTTCATCGGATGTTCGCCGGAAGTTCGCCGGAAGAAGCGATTGACGCACCGGAGCAAGTTACAGTAAATGTCTTAAGAAATTCGTAGTTAGCACGATGATTAAGTTAGAAATGGGAGGTGATCCCATTAACTTAATGTTGGGGCAATTGGGCCCTTGAAAGACCTAAATTGGGCCAAATGGATCAGCCCATTCGGACCCATATTACTTGGCCAGAGGTGGCACCGCCTGGGTCGGAGGTGGCACCGCCCAGGGCTCAGTCTCTGAGCTCTGGCTGGGCAATGCAACCACCTCTAACAGAGGTGCAACCGCTTGAGCTCGGTCTCCGAGCTCTGGCTGGGCAATGTAACCACCCCTAACAAGCGGTGGCACCGCCCAGAGGCTCAGTCTCTGAGCTCTGCCAGGCGGTGCAACCACCCCAGTCAGGCGGTACAACCGTCAGACCCCGGAATTCCTGGAATTGATAGTTTTGAGCCCGGAATTCAAACAGGTTTGGGGCCTATAAATACCCCACCCCTTAAGCAATGAAAGTGTAACAAAAACCACCGAAATCCTGATCTTACTCTGTGAGTTTTAAAGCTCAAAAGTGTTAGGATCGGAGCGGCAATAAGAGGGGGGGGAGGGGGTGAATTAGTGTAGTGGATTAAAACGTCAGTTTTGGAAAATCTTTCGTCCGATAAAAATCGAACTTGAAAAGCTTAACTTGAACGCGTGTTCGTAAAGGTGTGTAGTAAAGGTAATGAGGAAATAAAGCACGTAAGAAGGTTTGCAGTAATGTAAATAGCAATAAGAAAATGCAAACCAGAGATCACGCCAATTTTAAAGTGGTTCGGTCAAATGACCTACATCCACTTGCGAGGCCCTCTTCGATGAGGCTCCCACCTTCCACTAGCAAATCTCTTGATGGGGAAGGACAAATACCCATCTTACAACCTTTTACAAGCGGTTCACACTCTTACAAATTTTCAGCAAGAAAGAAGGAGGTGAACACTCTAACAAGTTGAAAACAAGGCTTGCTAAGACTTTTCTAAGACCTTTTTCTCAATCTATTGCTTCTCAAAAAGTTGTTATCTCAGCTGAGAATTGAGGGGTATTTATAGGCCTCAAGAGGATTCAAATTTGGGCTCCAAAATTTGAATTCTCTTTGGTT
>NW_008992702.1:87412-109038 GCF_000313855.2 Musa acuminata subsp. malaccensis | reverse complement strand
GCTCGGGTGCTGGACGGTGCAATCGCCCAGCCCAGGAGGTGTCACCGCCCAGCCAGGCGGTGCCACCGCCTAGCTCTCCGGTTCACTGGTTTGGCTTAATTTTAGCCGAAACCAAATCTGACTTTGGGCCCAATTGGCCCCTAACCAGGATATATGATTATCTCTTAATCCTAATCCTAATTACAAGTGAACTACATAACAAAACACATCCTAAGCAAGCTTTCAACCGCGAACGTCGAGTCTTGTTTCGGCGAGCTTTCCGACGAACTTTCTTCCGACGGACTCCCATCAAGCTCCCGATCTTGTGATGACTTTAACGAGTAGCCGAGCCTTCTCGGTGATCTCCGTGAACCTCCGACGATCTCTTCGGTGAACTTCCGAAAATTCCGATAGGTTCCCGATTTCTTCTCAGTTGGTTCCGGCAGCATCTTCGACGATTCTTCGGACTCTTAAACGTCCATCGATCTTGACTCCGGTATTCTTGCTTTGTGTTTTCTGGTTATCGTAGTTAATCCTGCACACTTAACTCAATAATATGGATTAGATCAATTAACCCATTAATTGATTTCATCATTAAAATCCGAGATTCAACAGTATTCTCTTCAATTCCATCCCTGTTAACACACGATGATCATCGACTAATGAGTCTACCTGATTGATTTCCTCTTTGCTGACAAGGGAGCTAACGTGGCCGGCCGATGTAGAGAGCCCACTAAGGGAGGTGATTTACCGAGAGTAGCCTAGCCCTAGCATGGTGAATTTGGGTGGGAGCGCTAGATTCCCCTAGCTGTTAAGTTGCCTCTTTGGCTGCGTCTCTAGATGGCACTGGGGTTCTTATACAAATGGTCTGCGCTAGGAGCGTCCCGGTTCAACCCCTCCGATGCTTCTCCAAGCTTTTATTTTGCCTTCTCTGCAAGGTACTTTTTGTAGTTCTTCTTCTAATGCCTGTATTTGTCGTAGTGAAAGCACTGCCCTTTGTCCTTTAATGGGTCCTTGACAACCTTTATTTTACCTGGTCTGCCCTTGCCCTTGCCCATCTTAAGGGACTTTTCTACCTTCCTTTTCTTTATGGTCTCACTAGTACAGAGAATTGGCTTCTCTTTCTTGATAGTGCTCTTTGCCTCCCTCAACATATTAAGGAGCTCAGGGAGAGTCATCTCAAGCCTGTTTATATTAAAATTCATTATTAACTAAGAAAAAAATCTGGTAGGGACTGAAACATAAGACTCACACATAAGTTATCCTCTAGGACCATTTCTAGACATGTGAGTTTCTCTATCCACTCAATCATCTTTAGGACCTGGTTCTGAACTGGTATTCCTTCAATCATCCTGGTGCGGAAGATACTCTTAGATATCTCATATTGTTGAGTCCTTCATTATTCTTCAAATAGTTTGTGGACATGTAGGAGAATAAATTTGGCATTCATCTTTTTATGTTGTCTTTATAACTTAGACGTCATGGAGCCCAACATATAATATTGAGCAAGAGTGGAGTCATCTATGTACTTCACGTAGTGAGCGATCTCATCCTCGCTTACCCTTTTTTTGAGCGTAGGGTCACAAATGGTCATCACGCACTTACAACAACTTCGTTCAATGAACCATTCGTCGCTTTTGTATGTTTGTACAGAGACATGACAGCTTGTTTTGCCTTCATTTTGTATTTTTTTACTTGTAAAAAAGGCATGTTTGAATAGTGCTGTAGTGCGACCGCTCGCTGCGCCGAGTCAAACTGCCCCAAAATAGCTCTGTTTTCATATACCACGGCTTGTTTTCTGCAAGTCGTAGTAGCAGACCAAAATATTAGCCAACTTAGCACCCTAGAACCCCCTGGGTGGCACAGGACTAGATGGGGCTTTGGTATATCATTGGACGTTGAAAAATCTTTACAAGTTTGCATGTTAACTTAACGGGAACTTGCCTTCGCGCCCGACACTCAGTGAGTAGTTATTTGTGGAGTTGCAACTATTTGTTCTACCTTTTAAAGTCCTTGTTTTCCTCTTTCCCCTCTTTTCTCATATGCACACGAGGTGCTCGTTGAATTGCTTGTAAAGCTTCCCTTTCTGCGAGACGTCGAGACTTGTCCATCACTCATTTTTGAACTAATCAGTTTTCTCTTTTACAGGTCCTTTGGGACCTGAGTGAGGTTGCAAATTGACTGATCCTTTGCGGACATATATCGCAAGAGCACGTTACGACTTAGGCAATCCTAGCTAAGTCTGAGATGTTGAATCTCAAATTTTGATGATGAAATCAATTGATGTCTTTGTGATTTAATCTACGTTTTGAGTGACACAAGACTAGCTTCGATCAGGAAAGATAATTAAAGTTGGAAGAATCAATGTTGGGCTAGAGTGAATCATGTTAGAAGATTGGATGTCGAGCTGGAGGATTGGTTGACGTATCGACAGAAGTTCGTGCCATGAGTTCGGGCATCAGGCCTAGAAGAGTGATCATTGTGCCAAGAAGATCAGAATTGCGGAGGTCAACATGCCGATTGGGCAAACGACTGCAAAAGAGGACAATGTATCGAAAGATTGGACGAAGCGCCGATGAACCAATGACATGCCAAAAAATATTTGATTAACGCTTTGTAATAATTGTCTAGGTCATAGTAATGTTAAGATGCAATTGGGTTGGAATTAAGCCAACTCAATTAGGGGCACATTGGGCTTGAGTTGGGACTGTTTTGGTCCAAGTGGAAGGCCTATTCGGTCACCCTAAGTTAGGAGGAACCACCCATGAGCTGGAAAAGTCAAGGGCATACTTTTCCATGCTATCAAGTAGTGGTACCGCTAGACTGGGTGGTGGTACCGCCTAGTGTCAAGCGGTGGTACTGCTAGTCTGAGTAGTGGTACTGCTTAGACACAGTCTCCTAGGTGATGGTACCACTAGACTAAGCAGTGGTACCACCCAATGTCAGTACTATAGGCAGTGGTACCGCCCAACAATCAAATGAGTAGTGGTACTGCTTAGGATTTGCTACCTATTTCAAATTTTTCTAAGGTTTCATGTAGTTACAAATTTTCCTTTTTAAGTATTTCTAATTAATCACATTTTGTGCAAGGAGCTAAACTATCATCATGCTCAATTTTTAGTCTATCAAAATCACTAACAAGAGATGCATGCTTCTTTTTCAACAATTTATATTTTTTATAACTAATTTACATTCATCAAATAAATAATAAAAAACACTTAGTACTTCATCCAAAGATAAATTTGCATCCATTGAACTGCTTACCTCATCTCCGATAGCCACTAGTGCATAGTGAGCAACTTGCTTGGTGTTGGTTGGCTCCTCTTCTTCGGATGCACTTGAGTAGTCCTATGTTGCTTTAAGAGCCTTCTTCTTCTTTGGTTGCTTCTTCTTTGCTTAGGGACATTCGCTTTTGAAATGTCCCGGCTTCTTGTATTCGTAGCATATAACTTGTTTTTTCTTGGGTTTAAATTTATTTTTAAAGTTATTTTTAAATTTATTCTTTTTATGAATTTTTTAAACTTTATTGTCAAGAGTGCCAAGTCATCATCATAGTCCTTATCACTTAAATTTTCTTTCAAGTGGTCTTCTTGAGTTCTTAGTGACAAAATATATATCATCTTTTATTTCAAGTGGCCAGTATAACTTTATTACGGAGTCAAAATATATATCAAGTGGCCAGTTGACTCCGTAACTCTGATATCCTTAGCGCAATACCTGCTCTTCTTGGCCCGATGTCCGAATCTACGGCCCAAAGCCTTCTGTCGAGACGTCGACCGATCCACCGGCCCGACGTCCAATCTTCTGACATGTTCCTCCGGCCCAACATGATTTTTCTTGCTTTAATTGTCTCATCCTGATCGAAGCATCTTGTGTCACTCAAAACACAGATTAAAATATAAACATAATTATCAATTGGTTTCATCATCAAAATACGATATTCAACACCTAAAAATTAGGATTATAAAGTAATGGCTATTCAAGAATCAAAGAACTTGAACCATTTTCCGATTGAAGAACTTATTGGGTCTTTGATGACCTATAAAATGATGTGCAAGACACATGATGAACTTGATGAACATGAGAATAACCTTCCAAAGAATAGGAATGATTTGACACATAGAACAATAGAAGACCACTCGAGCGAAAGCTCAAGTGATGATGACTTTAAACTCTTAATAATAAAGCATAAAAAGTTCATGAAACAAGGATCAAGGAATAAAAATAAACTTAATAAGAATACAACTAATTGCTATGAATGCAAGAAGCTGGGGCACTCTAAAGATGAGTGTATAAAACTGAAGAAAAAATTACCAAAGAGAAGAAATCACTCAAGGATGAATCGAGCGTATCCGAAGATGAGGAGCAAACCAATAAAGATGAGGTAGCATTTCACAATGAGGTATATAACTCACCCAAAATGTATTTACCTTACTATGAAATTACTTGATCCTTTTAATGAATTATTTTTAAATTAGTTAGTAAAAAAAAAAAAATTCATGCTTCTCTTTCTAACTGATTTAAAAAAAAAATTAAAAATTTGAGCATGACAATTACATGTTAACTCCTAGCACTAATCATGAAAAGTTAGATTCACTTAATGATGCATAATTGATGATTCACTTTCTAACTGATTCACTTTATGTTTACTGAAATCATATTTGATGATTTAATGATGCATAATGATGTAATGATGAAAATATTAAAAAGTTTTTATCTTGACGATTTTACATTTAATTATGCATGATGATTTGAAGTAATGATGATTTGAAATCATATATTTTGGGTGTTACACTTTTTGATCTTGATGATTTTTGTGATAGAACTTGCTCTTTCGATTTTTAATGATGATGCATGTTTTGGATAAAAAACGAAGGACATGTATGAAATCAAACCACTTAAATTGAAACGAAAAGGGGAGAATACATGTTTCTTGAAAATATCTCTAAAGTTTTTTGATTTTTTTTTAACAAGTGATTCTTAGTGATGAATCTATTTTATGAATTAAGAAAATTAATTTTAATAATAAGTACTGATTTGATGATTTGAATTTGAATGAGTCTTATCTATAATATGATCTTGAATTCTAGGAATTATAACTTGAAACTTTTTGATATATGAATCATGATCTTGACGACTTGAGAATTCTTATGCATGAATCAAGATCATTTATTATTTATTCTCCTACAATTCTTTTATTGTTTATTAAAGAGAATATCTTTCTCGGAATTCATGACTTAAAATTTCTTTCGAACATCTTTTACTATTTGATCTCCTAAGATTTCCTTTTGATTATTTAAGAGGAGATTTGTCAAAATAAATCATGTCTTTTGGTATTCACATAATATTTGATATTATCCTTAATGACATGATGTGTAATTCCTTTGTATTTGTAGTTGTAAACCTTATGTTATAAGTAGAGCATTGATGTAAAAAAGAAGAAGGTACCATTGTATTCTTCCAGTCTACTTCTTCCTTGTTTACAATGAAAAAGGAGAGAAAGAAAATTGCTAGCATATCAAGAGAACAAAAAAGTGCTAGCTTGAATGATAAACTTAAATCTCCCAAATGCATAAATTCTTCTTATATATTTTTTGATCATTATGTTGATTACTTGTTTCTTTTATGACTTGAATTTTTCTTTGAATCAAGATAATTTCCTATCATTCCTTCTATTTACAAAAGAAGAGATTTATAAAAAATGACACATGGTCTTTTAGTATTCATGAATTAATCTTTCATTTTTGATGATTGAAATATTGATGCAAATTTATCTTTATTATTTATCCTTGTCATGATGTGAAAATTGATGTAAAGGGAAAAGAATTATAAAATTATATTCTTCCCTTCTTTTTAACAATGACAAAAGGGGAGATAAAATTTGCTAGCTTGCATGATGTAAAACTTGCTAAAATTGCTAGCTTGCTCATCTCAAAAGAGAAACAAAGTTTGCTAGCTTGCACACTTCAAGAAAATACAAAAATAAGCTATCTTGCACTTCTCAAAAGAGAGGAAAGAAACTCATTAGTTTGAATGTTCTAAAGTGATGAAAAATTTGCTAAATAGCTAAGCTTTCATATCTCTAAAACTTGATAGTTGTGCTTCTCCTTTTTGTTGATGACAAAGGGGGAGAAGACATGATGATATGAGAATCATACATGGTAGGATGTAATATACTTTGATATTTTGATACCATGATGATTTGAAATATTTATGATGATGTATGTAAAACTTATGATAATGATGCATGCAATGCAATGATATGTATATAATGTTTTACAAATATTCATGATTAAATTTGCTTTGACTTGAATTTAATTTGAATTCAAGATTTTATCAATATGACATATTGATAGGGGGAGTTAAGGTTAACTCCGTCATCAATTGGTTGTCATTATAAAAAAGGGAGAGATTGTTGAATCTCAGATTTTGATGATGAAATTAATTGATGTGTTTGTGATCTAATCTGCATTTTGAGTGATGTAGGACTAGCTTCGATCAGGAAAGACAATTAAAGCAAGAAGAATCAATGTTTGGCCGGAGTGAAACATGTTAGAAGATTGGACGTCGAGCCGGATGATCGGCCGACGAATCGGCAAAAGGCTTCGTGCTATGAGTTCGGGCATCGGGCCTAGAAGAGTAGACACTGCGATAAGGAGATCAGTGTTGTGGAGGTTAACATGTCGATTGGGCAAAAGGCCACAAAAGAGGACGATGCACCGAAGGATTGGATGAAGCACCGATGAACCAATGACATGCTGGAAAACATTTGATTAACGCTTTGTAATAATTATCTAGATCGAAGTAGTGTTAAGATGTAATTGGGTTGGAATTAAGATAACTCAATTAGGGGCCCATTAGGCCTGAGTTGGGATTATTTTGGGCCAAGTGGAAAGCCCATTTGGTCACCCTAATTTAGGAGGAACCACCCATGAGTTAGAAAATTCAAGAGACACTTTTCTATGCCGTCAGGTGGTGGTACTGCTAGACTGGGTGGTGGTACCTATTAGGAAAAGAGTCAGCACTAAGAGGGGGGGTGGATTAGTGCAGCGGTAAAAATTACGTTGGTTCGAAAAACCATCGTACGATAAAATCCGTTTCTGATGAAAAAAGCCGAACTCAGAAATGCTTAACTTGAATGCATGTTCGTAAATGTGTTGAAGGCAGTAAGCAAGTAAAATGGTTTGCAGTAAAGTAAATTGCTTAAGACGAAATGCAAACTAGATTTTAGAGTGGTTCGGTCGTCGTGACCTACATATACTTTGTCGATTCCTCTTCCATCGAGGCCACTGGCATCCACTATCGATCTTCCTTTAATAGGCGAAGATCAACCTCCTTCTTACACCCCTCTTCTGCTTTTCACAGGTTTAGGAGTCAACCTTTACAAGCACACATACTCCTCCTAAACAGAATTCTAGACTTAGACTAGAGGAGGGGATTTCTCAAGTGATTACAACAGCGTTTCTTCACTTTTAAACTCTCTGTGCTTGTTTTTCTTAACCAGGGATGAGAGGGGTATTTATAGGCTTCAAATTGATTCAAACTTGGAGCCTAAAAATATCTCATCTCGGGTTTCTTAGGTCCGGGCGGTACCACCGCTAGTGTTAGTCTGACACTGACATTGCACTGGGTAGTACCACCGCTTGGCACTAGGCCATTAGGAGGTACCACCGCCTGACACAATCTTGAAGACTGTGCCATGATGGTGCCACTTCTTGGGTCAATGTTTAGGCCTTTCATTGGGTCCAACACATTCCTTACATGGGCCTAATTGGCTCATAAATGGGTTCGCCCAATTCCAATCCCAATTACGTGCTAACTATGAAATCTAAGGCATACTTAAGCTAAACAAGTCCCTAGGTCTTGGTTTCTTCCGGCGAGCTTCCGACGATCTTTCGACGAACTTCCGACGATCTCTCAGCAATGTTCCAGCGGACTCCCGGCAAGCTCCTGGACTTCACAATGATCTTCTTTGGTGAGTTACAACGAACTTCTCTGGCAAGCTCCGGGATTTCTCGGTAGAACTTCCGACGAACGTCCGGACTTCTGACGAACTCTTGAACTCCCAACGAAATCGCGTCATTGACTCCGGGACTTCACTTTGCTTTATGCCTTGCTATCATAGTTAATCCTGCACATGTAAAAACATACTTCGATCCAGACAATTATTACTAAACATGAATCATGTTGTCCGGCATGTCATTGGTCCATCGACGCTTCGTCCGATTCTTCGGCGCATCGTCCTCTCTTGCAGCCTATTGCCCAATCGATATCCTTGGCGCAATATCCACTCTTCTTAGCCCGATGCCCGAATCTATGGCCCGAAGCCTTCTATCAATACGTCGACCGATCTTCCGGCTCGACGTCCAATCTTCTGACATTTTTCCTCCGGCCCAACATGATTCTTCCTACTTTAATTGTCTCATCCTGATCGAAGCATCCTACGTCACTCAAAACACAGATCAATTCATAAACACTTATCAATTGGTTTCATCATCAAAATATGAGATTCAATAATCTCCCCCTTTTTTTATGGTGACAACTAATTGATGATGGAGTTAAAACAAACTCCCCCTGTCAATATGCCATATTGATAGAACCTTGAATTCAAGCTGAATTTAAGTCATTGCAAATTTCATCATGAATATTTGCAACATGTCATCATGTATAAAATGATCATACTTCTTCTCCTTTGTCATCAACAGAAAGGAGAAGTGTAACTTTCAAGTGTTTGGAAATACAAGTTCAACTCATTGCATAATAAACATAATCTCCATTTTTATCATCATGCAAGCTAGCAAAAATTTAGCAAGTGCTACATCTGTTGAATCTCAGATTTTGATGATGAAATCAATCAATATATGTTTATGTTTTAAACTACATTTTGAGTGATGCAGGATGCTTCGATCAGGATGAGATAATTAAAGCAGAAAAATCATATTGGGCCGGAGGAACATGTTAGAAGATTGGATGTCGGGTCGGTGGATTGGTCGACGTATCGACAGAAGGCTTCGGGCTGTGAATTCAGGCATCGGGCCAAGAAAAGCAGATATTGCACTAAGGATATTGGAGTTACGGAGTCAACTGGCCGATTGGGCAATATGCCGCAAGAGAGGACGATGCGCCGAAGAATCGGACGAAGCGTCGAGGGACCAATGACATGCCAGATAACTTGATTAATGCTTAGTATTAATTGTCTAGATCGAAGTATGTTTTACATGTGTAGGATTAACTATGATAGCAAGGCATGAAACAAAATGAAGTCTCGGAGTCAAGGACGTGATTTCGTTGGGAGTTCGAGAGCTCATCGGAAGTTCTGGCAAAACCAGCCGAGAAGTCTCAGAGCTTGCCAAAGAAGCTCATCAGAACTCGCCAAGAAGATCATCATGAAGTCTAGGAGCTTGCCGGGAGTCCGCCGGAACATTGCCGAGAGATCATCGAAAGTTCGCCGGAAGATCACCGGAAGAATAGACATAGGGACTTGTTTAGCTTAGCAGATGTCTTAGGATTTCGTAGTTAGCACATAATTGGGGTTGGATTTGGGCCAACCCAATTAGGGGCCAGCTAGGCCCATGTAAGAACTGTGTTGGGCCTAATAAAAGGACCAAACAATGACCCAAGAGGTAGCATCATTGTGGCATAGTCTTCGAGACTATGTTAGGCGGTGGTACCACCGGTCTGGGTGGTGGTACTATCCAAACATAGCCTCCGAGAGGTTGTAGGCAGTGGTACTGCCCAGGGCAATGTCAGTTCAGACTGACACTGGGCGGTGGTACCGCCCGAGCCCGGGGAACCCGGGATGGGAAAGTTTTAAGCCCCAAGTTTGAATCAACTTGAAGCCTATAAATACCCCTCTCAGCCCTAGTTAATGAACACAAGCACAGAGAGTTTAAAAGTAGAGAAACGCTGCTGCAATTTCTTTAGATTTCCCTCCTCTACTCTAAGTGTTAGAAATCAGTAAGAGAGGAGAGTGAGTGCTTGTAAGGGTTTTCTCCTAAACCTAGTAAAAGGAGAATAGGGGTGTAAAAGGTGGTTGGCATTCGTCTATTGAAGGAAGGCCTCTAGTGGACGCCGGTGACCTCGTCGGAGGAGGAATCCGAAAGTGGATGTAGGTCATGTTGACCGAACCACTCTAAAATTGCCATGCTCTCTGCTTTCCATTTACTTCCTGTCATTTACGTACTACAAACTGGATCTTTACTTGCCTACTACTTTCACTTTATATTCGAATGAGAACGAGATTTCAAGTTATCTTCCGAGTTCGATTTTCAAGTTAAGTTTTCGAAATCTATCTTTCGTCGGAAACAATTTTTATCGTACGAAAGTTTTAATCGAGACATTGTTTTACCGCTGCACTAATTCACCCCCCCCCCTCTTAGAGCGCTCTTGATCCTAACAATATCATATTAGAATATGCAAGCTATCAAGTTTTAGATATGCAAGGTAGTAAGATAGAATGTTCTATAACATACTGAAAAACTTGAATGAGAGTTTTCTTACTTTCTTTGGATTTGAACTTATGGCACATAGTTGAGAACGGATTTGAAATATCTTCTCTTCCAATGAACAAATGGAATGATTTGGAGAAGAAGACGTTTTCTCTAAATGTAAAGGCTATGAATGCCTTATTTTGTTCCTTAGACAAAAATGAGTTTAATCATGTTTCTTTGTGCGAAATAGCTTTCGATATTTGGCGCACTCTTGAAATCACACACGAAGGCACAAGTAGTGTAAAATATTCTAAAGTAAATTTTTTGATGAACAATTTTGAGATATTTTGTATGGAACCAAGAGAGACTATTGGAGACATGTACACCCATTTTACAGATGTCGTTAATAGTTTAAAAAGACTTGGTAAAAACTTTTCAAATTTTAAACTCGTTAACAAAATCTTAAGATCACTTTCTAAAACTTGGGAATCGAAAGTAACGGCAATACAAGAAACAAAAGATTTAAATATTTTTCCACTTGAAAAACTTATTGGTTCATTGATGATATATAAAATGGTGCACAATGCACATGATGAACATGATAAACAAAACCACCTTCCAAAGAACAGGAAGGATTTGAGACATAGAACATTTGAAGACCACTCGAGCATAAGCTCAAGTGATGGTGAACTTGAACTCACTAAGAAATTTAAAAAGTCAATGAAACAAAAATTTAAGAACAAAAAGAACTGAACTACTTACTTTGAACGCAAGAAGAAGAACAAAAGTTGGGATGAATCGAGCTCCTCCGAAGACGTGGAGAAAATCAAGAAAGGCGAGGTGGCAAACTACGCCTTAAACGCTTTCAATGATGAGGTAATCGAAATCCCCCTAATTTACTTCAAAATTACATGATGCTTTTCATGATGCATTTTTTTTTTGTATTTTAGTTTAGAATTAATTTTCTTGAAAATTACATGTTTAAAAATGAAAATGTAAAAATTATGATCATGCTAGTAATTTCGAAAATGATAATAAAAAATACATATTTTATGATAAACAAACAAAATGATTTTGATTCAAAATATAATCATATATGGTTAAGAAGTAAAAGTGTGTATCATGTTGATTTCCATATTGTTTTTCGATTTTGATTTGAAGTAATGCATAATAATGTAATGAAAATATTAAATATTTTGATACCATGATTGACGATTTTATGCATGAGATTTTAAAGTTATACATGATGATTTTTGTGATTTATTGGTCTTAATGGTTTTATGACGAAATTCATTTTTCGATCCTAAACGTTGTTGCATGTTTTTATTTGGCATAAAAGAAAAGAACATGCATGTATGAAATAAATCACATGAATTAAAACAACTAAAAAGTGGAAAGATTTCTCCTTGAAAAATTTATTTTTTCGACTTTATCAATTTTTCCAAAAAGGAGATTAATGAATTTATTTGTATCACTTTTGTGAATATCTTAAAAATGATCTTGATTTGATGATTTAAATTTAAATGAGCTTTATCTTGATTTTTTGAAATTGGTAAATTGAGATTTCGTATGCTTAAGTCAAAATTTTATATGCATAAATTGAAATCTTATATCTCCTACGTTTCCTCTTACCATTTACTAAAGAAGAGATCTATAAAACTAACCATGATTTTGATAATTATATTTTGAAACTTTATGTAAATCAAGATCATTCATCATGACTTCTTGCATTTTATTAAAGAAATTATTTATCAAAATGAATCATGTATTTTGGTATTTACATGATCCTTGATATTTTATCTCTCATGATATGATTTTTACAAATCTTGTATTCATGAAATATTTATCTCATCACCCAACTAATTCTTCTTGATATTCTTTATGTGATAACATGAATGCATGAAATATTCATGATTTTGGAATGATGCATGCAACACTATGATTTTTCCCTTAGATAAAAATGCATGCAACACTATGATTTTTTGAAATTATGTGAAAATCAATAATTATCATTTTCTAAAATGATACTCAAGAATGATGATTTGGAATGATGCATGCAATACTTGTGCTTTTATTGTGATGATATATATATTGCATATGATGTGGATCATGATCAAAATTACTTTAATTTGAATTCAAGATTTATCTCAATTATGGAATTTTGAAATAAGAATGATTACTTACCTTTGTCATGATTTAGAAATTGAGGTAAAGGGTCTTCCCTTCTTTTTGACAATGACAAAGGGGGAGATAGCTAGCTTGCACAATTCAAGAAGAAAGCAAAAATTGCACTTCTCAAAAGAGAAGAAATTGCTATCTTGAACATCACCGAGAATTGCTAACTTGAAATCTCAAGAAAATACAAAAATATGTTATCTTGCCTATCTCAAAATACTAAACATGCTAAACTTGCACTTTGCAATGAAAGCAAAATTGTGAGCTCAAACATTGCAAAGGAAGCAAACATTTGCTAGCTTGCAACTTGCATATTTCAAGAAGCAAGAGTTGCTTTCTTGAACATCTCACAACTGCTAGCTTGCATGTTCTAAAATGTTGTAAAATTGGCTAACTTGTATGTTGTAGAAATTGCTATCTTACTACCATGCTTATCTATGATGATATCAAAATTGCATGATGATAAAATTTGATATTATGCTTTTCATGCAATGATTTGAATCTATATCTCTAAACACATAATAGTTGGAACTTCTCTTTTTTGTTGATGACAAAGGGGGAGAAGTATGTTGATGACATGCATGATTTGATCATAACATGTTGCTTGGCTTTTTGAATCCAAGAGTTTCTATCAATAAGCCATATTGATAGGGGGAGTTTATTTAAACTCTGGGAGTTATAGTTAACTCCGTCGTCGATTGGTTGTCATCATAAAAAAAAGGGAAGATGGTTGAATCTTGAATTTTGTTGATGAAACCAATCAATATGTGTTTATATTTTAATTTGTATTTTGAGTGATGCAGGATGCTTCGATCAGGATAAGACAATTAAAGTAGGAAAAATCATGTTGGGCCAGAGGAACATGTCAGAAGATTGGACGTCGGGCCGGTGGATCAGTCGATGTATCGACAGAAGGCTTCGGGCCATGGATTCGGGCATCGGGCCAAGAAGAGTGAATATTGTGCCAAGGATATCGGAGTTACGGAGTCAACTGGCTGATTAGGCAATAGGTCGTAAGAGAGGACGATGCACCGAAGAATCGGACGAAGCGTCGAGGGACCAATAATATGCCAGACAACTTGATTAATGCTTAGTATTAATTATCTAGATCGAAGTATGTTTTACATGTGTAGGATTAACTATGATAGCAAGGCATGAAGCAAAATGAAGTCCAAGAGTCAAGGACGTGATTTCGTTGGGAGTTCGAGAGCTTGTTTGAAGTCCGGACGTTCATCAGAAGTTCTGGCGAAATCAGCCGAGAAGTCTTGGAGCTTGCCAGAGAAGCTCATCGGAACTCACTAAGAAGATCATCGTGAAGTCTAGGAGCTTGTCGGGAGTCCACCGGAACATTGCCGAGAGATCGTCGGAAGTTCGTCGGAAGATTGACGGAAGCTCGCCGGAGGAATAGACATAGGGACTTGTTTAGCTTAGCAAATATCTTAGGATTTCATAGTTAGTACGTAATTAGGCTTGGATTTGGGCCAACCCAATTAGGGGCCAGCTATGCCCATGTAAGAACTATGTTGGGCCCAATAAGAGGACCAAACATTGACCCAAGAGGCAGCATCGTCGTGGCACAGTCTTTGAGACTGTGTTAGGCGGTTGTTAGGATCAGAGCGGCACTCAGGGGGGGGGGTGAATTAGTGCAGCGGATTAAAACTCTAAGTTTGAAAATTCGTAAATATGTAGAGATTTCGATTCAACAAAGGATGATTTAGTAAAAATAGCTCGAGTAAAGGAAGGAGATGAAAACCAAAAGTTTGCTGCTAAGTAAATAAATGTTTCAGAAAGTTAAACACTCACACATTCAAGGAACACCATAATTTATAGTGGTTCGGTCAAATGACCTACATCCACTTGCGAAGCCTTCTTTGATGAGGCTCCCAACTTCCACTAGCAAATCACTTTGAAGGGGAAGGACCAAATACCCCTCTTACAACCTTTTTTACAAGTGGTTCATACTCTTACAGATTTTTCAAAGAGAAAGAGGGAGGTGAACACTTAAGCTATTGAAAACAAGACTTTGCCAAAGCTTTTTCTTAATTTCTAACTTCTCAAAAAGGTGTCTTCTCTGTAGAGAATTGAGGGGTATTTAAGAGGATTCAAATTTGGGCTCCAAATTTGAATTACTTTTGGGTTTCCCGGTGCTCGCGGTGCCACCACCTGTTAGTGTCTGACAGATAGTGTACTGGCGGTGCCACTGCCCGACCTTTCAGGTGCTGGGCAGTGCCACCACCCAGTCCAGCGGTGCCACCGCCTGACCTTTCAGGTCACTGGTTGGGCTCCAAATTTGGCCCAAACCAGTACATATTCGGGCCCAGTTAGCCCCTAACCAGGTCAGGATTAACCCTTAATCCTAACCCTAATTACATGCAAACTACGAAATCAAGACATAGTTCTAAGCAAATTTTTAACTGCCAACGTCGAGTTTCCTTCCAGCGAGCTTTCCGGTGAACTTCTGGCGGACTTCCGATACACCCTTGGATTTCTTCCGGCGGACTCCTAGCAAGCTCCTGGTCTTGTGGTGACTTCAATGAGTCTTTGGCAAGTATCCGAACCTTCTCAGTGATCTCCGCGAACCTCCGACGATCTTTCCGATGGACTTCCAAAAACTTCGGCAAGTCCCCGATTCTTTCTCGGTTGGTTCCAGCAGCACTTCCGGCGATTCTTCAGACTTTCGACAGACTCTCGAACACCCAACGAACTTGACTCCAGTAAACTTGCTTTATGTCTTCAAGCTATCGTAGTTTATCTTGCACACTTAACTCAATAATATGGATTAGATCAATTAACCCATCAATTGACTTCATCATCAAAATTTGAGATTCAACAGCAATGGTACCGCCCAGACACAGTCTCCGAGAGGTTGCAGGTGGTGGTATCGCCCAGGGCAGTGACACTGGGCGGTGGTACCACCCAACACAAGCAATGGTACCGCCCGAGCCCAGGGAACCCGGGATGCGAAAATTTTAGGCTCCAAGTTTGAATCAACTTGAAGCCTATAAATACCCCGCTCATCCCTGGTTAAAGAACACAAGCACAGAGAGTTTAAAAGTAGAGAAACGCTGCTGTAATCTCTTTATATTTCCCTCCTCTACTCTAAGTGTTAGAAATCTGTAAGAGAGGAGAGTGAGTGCTTGTAAGGGTTGTCTCCTAAACCTAGTAAAAGGAGAAGAGGGGTGTAAAAGGTGGTTGGCCTTCACTTATTGAAGGAAGGCCTCTAGTGGATGCCGGTGACCTTGTCGGAGGAGGAAGCCCAAAGTGGATGTAGGTCACGTTGACCGAACTACTCTAAAATTGTTGTTCTCTCTAGTTTGCATTTTCTTCCTGTCATTTACATACTGCAAACTGAATCTTTACTTGCCTACTACTTTCACTTTATATTCGAATGAGAACGAGATTTCAAGTTATCTTCCAAGTTCGATTTTCAAGTTAAGTTTTCGAAATCCGTCTTTCGTCGGAAACAATTTTTATCGTACGAAAGTTTTAATTGAGACGTTGTTTTACCGCTGCACTAATTCACCCCCCCCTCTTAGTGTGCTCTTGATCCTAACAACATCATATTAGAACATGCAAGCTATCAAGTTTTAGATATGCAAGGTAGTTAGATAGCATGTTCTACAACATACAAGCTAGCAAAATTTATCATCATTTTAGAAAGTGTAAGCTAGCAATTTTCTATCACTTTACAACATGCATAATCGTCAAATAATCATTAATTTTAAAGATGTGCATGATTGTAAATTTTGCAAGTTTGTATTTTTGCTTCTTAAGATAGGCAAGCTAGTGATTTTCAAGATAGCAAGCTCTTTCTTCTCTTTTGAGAAGTGCCATTTTTGCTTCTTTTGCAAAGTGCAAGCTAACAAAATTTTATATTATTTTACAACATATAAGCTAGCAATTTGACAAGTGTTACTTCTCTTTGAAGTATGAAGGCTAGCAAGTTTTTGAAGAATAATGCAAGATAACAAGCTAGCAAGATACAATGCTTTACATGAAGCAAGCTACATGAAGTACATTTACATCTTCTCTTTCGATGTGCAAGCAAGTAAGCAAGTTTTTGCATCTTCTTGACTTGTGCAAGCTAGTTAGTAAGCTAGCTATCTCCCCCTTTGTCATTGTAAAAAAGAAGAGAAGAATACAATGTTGTAATTCTTTTTTCCTTTACATGAATTTTCAAATCATGACAAAGTTGAAGTATTAATCCTTTTTCAATATGTTTGTGCATCATAATAGTTTCAAATTAAAACATGCACAATTTCAAAATATTACGTTTCATCCTTACTTTATACATGATTCTAACAATATATCAATTATCATAGATACTCAAGCATTCATAATACATCAATTTAGCAACAAATCATAGCATTTTAAATTATGATGGTATATAAATGTCAAATTACATTGCATCCTATCATGCATGATCATAACTTCTCATTTGTATTTCATGCATATTTTTATTTCATCACACTCATTTTATCTCATCAAGAAAAATTAATTGGGTGATGAATACAAGAAATTGCATAAAAATCATATCATGAAAGATAAGATCATGTGAATACCAAAAGGCATGATTTCTTTTGAAAAAACTCCTCTTAAATAATCCAAAGAAAATCTTAGGATATCAAATAATAAAATATATTCAAAATAAATTTTAAGTCATGAATTTTGAAAAAGATATTCTCTTTAGTAAATCATAAAAGAAACTTAGGAGAAAAAGATTTCAATTCATGTATATAAAATCTTGATTTAAGAATTAGAAATCTCAAGTTACAAATCTCAAAAAATCAAGATAAAAACTCATTCATATTCAAATCGTTAAATCAAAATTATTTTCAAGAGATTCATAAAAAAAAAACATAGAAAGACTCATTAGTCTCTCCTTTTTGTTGAATCTCAGATTTTGATGATGAAGTCTATTGTCATTTGTTTATCTAATCTAAATATTGAGATAAGTGTACAGGATTAACTACGATGGCAGTAAGACATGCAACAAGTATTGAGCTGAAGTCAAGACCAAGATCACGTTGGGGGTTCGAGAGTTCGTCGGAGGTTCTGCGGGAACAATCCGAGAAGTCCAGGAGCTTGCCAAAGAAGCTCGTCGGAACTTGCCAAGAAGATCATCGCAAAGTCCAGGAGTTTGCCGGGAGTCCGCCAGAGCATCATCGAGGGTTCGTCGGATGTTCAACGGAAGTTCACCGGAAGCTCGCCGGAAGAAACGATTAATGTACCGGAACATGATTTACAGTATTGATGTCTTAATCATCGTAGTTAGTATATAGATTAAGTTAGGATTGAGAGGTGATCCCATTAACTTAATCAGGGGTCAATTGGGCCCTTAATAGACCCAAATTGGGCCGAATGGAACAGCCCATTCGGACCCATAATTCCTCGCCAACGGTGGCACCGCCCAGGAGACTCGGTCTCCCAGGAATTCTGGGCAGTGGTACTGCATGAGCTCGGTCTCCAAGCTCTATCAGGTGGTGGTATCACCCAGTTATGGCGGTGGTACCGCTAGGACCCCGGAAATCCGGGAACTGACACTTTTGAGCTCCATTTTCAAACTAATTGGGGCCTATATAAACCCCACCCTTTCCTGCATAAAAGGGCACCGAAAGCTTGCTTTAACTTTGAGTATTTGAGAGCTTAAAAGTATTGTAAAAGGCTAAAGTTCTTCTCCCTCTTTCTTTCTAAGTGTTGATCATTCAAGAGAGGAGTGAAAACTTATAAGGGTTGTCTCCTAAGCCCGTCAAAAGGAGAAAAGCTGTAAAAGGGTGGTTGGCCTTCGCCTATTGAAGGAAGGCCTCTAGTGGACATTGGTGACCTTGTCGGAGGAGGAAGCCAAAAGTGGATGTAGGTCAAGATTAACCAAACCACTCTAAATATCGGTTTGCATTTACTTTCTACTATTTATCTTAACTGCAAACTACCTTCATAACTTTACATCAACTACACTACCGCATGCTCTCAATCTAAAGATCTTTCCAATACGGTTTTCATCGAAACCAGAATTTATCATACGAAAGTATTTTTAATCGACGAAAGTGTTCCGCTGCACTAATTCACCCCCCCCCCCCTCTTAGTGCTCTTGATTCTAACAATTGATATCAGAGCGAGGTTCACTCTCAGTTGGATTAAAACCCAAGAGAGATGACATTTGTCGAAAACCAAGAGAGTCACTCTATTACATGTCCGCCCATGTTCAATGGAATGGATTACACCTATTGGAAGACCCGAATGAGGATCTTCCTTATTTCCATAGATTTTGAACTTTGGAATATTGTAGAAAATGGATTTTCAAAGTCTTCTCTTCTAATGATCGATTGGAATGAATTGGAGAAGAAGACTTTCTCTCTAAATGCAAAGGCTATGAATGCCTTATTTTGTGCACTAGATAAAAACGAGTTCAATTGTGTTTCGATTTATGAAACTGCATTTGATATTTGGCATACACTCGAAGTGACTCACGAAGGCATGAGTAGAGTGAAAGAGTCAAAAATCAATCTTTTAATACACTCTTATGAACTTTTTCGAATGAAACCGAGTGAGACCATAGGAGACATGTACACCCGTTTTACGGATGTCGTCAATGGTCTAAAAGGACTTGGTAAAAGTTTTTTGGATTTCGAGCTCATTAATAAAATTTTAAGATCCCTTCCAAAGAGTTGGGACCCTAAAGTCACAGCCATTTAAGAGGCTAAAGATTTAAACAACTTCCCTCTTGAGGAATTAATCGGGTCACTAATGACCTACGAAATGACATGTAAAGCTCATGAAGAGCATGAGGACACCCTTCCAAAGAACAGGAAGGATATGACACTTAGAACTCAAAAAGACCACTTAAGAGAAAACTCAAGTGATGAGGACTTTGACGATGACTTGGCACTTTTAACAAGAAAATTTAAAAAATTCATTAAAAGAAACAAATTAAAAAATGACACTAAAAATAAATTTGAAACCAAAAAGGACCAAGTAATTTGCTACGAATGCAAGAAGCTGGGACACTATAAAAGTGAATGTCCCCAAGCTAAGAAGAGAACACGAAAGAAGAAGGTGCTCAAAGCAACATGGAATGACTCAAGCGCATCTGAAGAAGAGGAATCCAACACCAAGCAAGTTGCTCATTATACACTCATGGCCATTGGAGAGGAGGTAACAAATTTAATTGATGCAGATTTATCATTTGATGAATTATTAAATGCTTTCCATGATTTATTTGATGAATGTAAAATAATTAGTAGAAAATATAAATTATTAAAAAAGGAGCATGATACTCTTGTTAGTAATTTTGATAAATTAAAAATTAAGCATAATGATAGTTTAGTTCCATGTACGAAATGCCATGATTTAGAAATTCTCCAAAAGGAGAACTTGCTACTCAAGGACACCTTGAAGAAATTTGAGGTTGGTAGCAAGTCCTTGAACATGATCCTTATAAATAAGGGTTAAGTTCATAAAAGAAGTGGAATTAGATTTGTGAGAAGCCCTCACCAAAATCCAACCACCTTCATTAAAGGCTCTATCTTGAATATTTCGCACTAAAACAAATGCAACTTTTGTTGCAAACATGGACATAGAATTTATCATTGTCCATTCAAGAAAGTTAGTCCAAACAAATTGATTTGGGTTCCAAAAGGAACCATTAAGAACTCCATGCAACATGATAATAATTTAGATCGGTTTTTGAGGCACCTAAGGTCAAATGGGTACCTAAAAATCATTCTCCTTTTTAGAAACGTATACCATCATAAGCTAGAAGCAAGAGATGATATCTTGCTTTTTGGATGCTCAAGGTTTTTGACCAGAGATCTAAAATAATTTATAACGCTCTCTAGTTAAAATGACAAAAAGAGGATCAATAGAATCAATTACAAAATGATACTTATATTCCATACGTTGATGATAAACACTTAAGTTTGATCCCTCAAATTTTGAAACTTGTAAACTCTTATGCATGAATTCCCCTTCACACATCCTTCGGATTTTCCAAATTAATCGGATACATTCCTTCCTTAATTTTTTCAGATCCAACTATATCTTACAAGATCATAAACTTACGTCTTGCAAGCCAAGTTTGCATACATATTCTTGTATGATATAAATCATGAACTAGCGAGGCTTATAAGCTTGCATGATGAGTAATGAACATATTGAAAACTCTATATAACATTGGAGTAGAGTATGCATTTCACAAGATCTATCATGAACTTACAAAATTTCTTATCTTGTGATAAAATTTTTTACATAATTATGTAAATAAGGTTGGTTGCTCCACAAATAAAAACTCACTTCAAATTAAAAACACCCACATCAGCCCACAAAGTGTTGAATCTCGGATTTTGATGATGAAATCAATTGATGGGTTAATTGATCTAATCCATATTATTGAGTTAAGTGTGTAGGATTAACTACGATAACCAGAAAACACAAAGCAAGAGAACCGGAGTCAAGATCGATGGACGTTTAAGAGTCCGAAAAATCGTCGGAGATGCTGCCGGAACCAACCGAGAAGAAATCGGGAACCTATCGAAATTTTCGGAAGTTCACCGAAGAGATCGTCGGAGGTTCACGGAGATCACCGAGAAGGCTCGGCTACTCGTTAAAGTCATCACAAGATCGGGAGCTTGATGGGAGTCCGTCGGAAGAAGCTCGTCGGAAAGCTCGCCGAAACAAGACTCGACGTTTGCGGTTGAAAGCTTGCTTAGGATGTGTTTTTGTTATGTAGTTCACTTGTAATTAGGATTAGGATTAAGAGATAATCCTATATCCTGGTTAGGGGCCAACTGGGCCCAAAGTCAGATATGGTTTGGGCTTAAATTAAGCCAAACCAGTGAAATTGGAGTGCCAGGCGGTGGCACCGCCCAGCACCCGAGAGCTGGGCGGTGACACCTCCTTGGCTGGGCGGTTGCACCGTCCAGCACCCGAGCGCTGGGCGGTGGCACCGCTTGGCTGGGTGGTGGCACCTCCAGCATTCGGGAACCTAAAGAGAATTCAAATTTTGGAGCCCAAATTTGAATCCTCTTGAGGCCTAAAAATACCCCT
>NW_008992702.1:28392-58604 GCF_000313855.2 Musa acuminata subsp. malaccensis | reverse complement strand
CAAAATGATGAATTGCTATCTTCGTCATCTTGCTAAATTTCATATTCGAAATTCATATCATATTTGAAAATGATGATTGTCTATTATCATTGGACTTGAAAATGGATGTCAAGCCTTGACATCATTTTTATAAATACGTGGCATCGTACTTTGAATTTTTAAATCATGATAAGTATCATGATGTGCATGTTGATAAGTTTAAATGAACTTAACTTATCGGTTTGATACTTGAATTCAAAGGCCTTGAATTCAAGAATGTCTTTTCTCAAGTATGGCATATAGATAGGGGGAGTTAAGCTTAACTCCATCATCAATTGATTGCCATCATCAAAAAGTAGGAGATTATTGAATCTCAGATTTTGATGATGAAATAAATTATAAATTATTTTATCTAATCCTTGTGTTGAGAAAAGTGTGCAAGATTAACTATGATAGCAGTAAGACATAGCGTTGGTGTTGTGCCGGAGTCAAGATCAAGACTTCATCGGGAGTTCGAGAGTTCATCGGAAGTTCTACCGGAATTGATCGAGAAGTCTAAGAGCTTAACAAAAAAGATCGTCGTAAAGTCTAGGAGCTTGCCGGGAGTCCGCTGGAACATTACCGAGAGAACGCCGGAAGATCATCGGAAACTCGCCGTAAGAACAATTGACGTACCAGAACATGAATACTTTGTTAAATGTCTTAATTATTCTAGTTAGTCATTAAGTTGAGTTAAGAATGGTAGGTAATCCCACTAACTCAGTTAGGGGTCAACTGGGCCCTTAACAAGGCTGAATTGGGCTGGATTGAATAGCCCATTCAGCACTTGAAACCACGGCCGGTGGTTGCACCGCTTAGGACTCGGTCTCCCAACTGTTCTGGGCGATAGTACCACCAGTAGTTAATGCTGCCAATAGTGGTACCACCCCTGTCAGGCGGTGGTACCGCTAGAGTTTGATCTCTGAGCTCTATCAGGCGGTCGTACCGTATAGTGTCAGGTGTCAGGTAGTGGTACCGCCCAATAATGGCGGTGGTACTGCCAGTACCCCAAAATCCAGGGATGTGATACATTTTGGCTCCTATTCTGAATCCATTGGGGCCTATAAATACCCCACCATTTTCTGCATGAAAGTGCATGAAAGTGTTAACATAATCTTGAATTCTTTGGGTGTTAAAAGTGTTGCAAAAGTGAGAAGAGTCCTCCCCTCCCTCTCTTAGCTTTGTAAACATCCAAGAAAGAGGAGTGAGGCTTGTAAGGGTTATCTCCTAAACCTGGTAAAAGGAGAAAGAGCTGTAAAAGGTGGTTGATCTTCGCTTATTGAGGGAAGGCCATTAGTGGATGTCGGTGACCTCAACGGAAGAGGAATCCGAAGTGGATGTAGGTCACAACGACCGAACCACTCTAAATTCTGGTTTGCATTTTCTTTTAAGCAATTTACCTTTACTGCAAACTGCCTTACCTTCTTATTGCTTTCTCTATGCTCCCATATGCTTTCAAGTTAATATCTTTATGAAACGGTTTTCATCGGAATCAGGTTTAATCGAAACGAAGATTTTTGAAGTCGATAATTTTTCCACTGCACTAATTCACCCCCCTCTTTGTGCTGCTCTTGATCCTAACATGGCTATGGAAGGGTAGCGAGATGCCAAGAATGCTGCTCTGATACCAAGTGTTAGGACCCTTATAGATTCTAAGCTTGGGGTTGATCTCTTTAAGGGATCGGCCTCCTTGAAACTCTATAAGGGTTCCTTCCTCCAAGTTGTTGAATCTCAGATTTTGATGATGAAGTCAATTGTAAATTATTTGATCTAATCTATATATTGAGAAAAGTGTAAAGGATTAACTACGATAGTAGTAAGACATAAAGCAGGTGTTGCCGGAGTCAAGATCAAGATCTCATTGGGAGTTCGAGAGTTCGTCGGAAGTCCGAGCATTCGTCGGAAGTTCTGCCGGAACCAACCGAGAAGTCCAGGAGCTTGCCAAAGAAGCTCGTCGAAACTCGTCAAGAAGATCATCGTAAAGTCTAGGAGCTTGCCAGAACATTGCCGAGAGTTCGTCAAATGTTCACCGGAAGTACGCCGGAAGCTCGCCAGAAGAGCAATTGATGCACCGGAACAAGTAGCGCTGTAATCATGTCTTAGTTATCATAGTTAGAGTGTAAATTAAGTTAGGATTGGGAGGTGATCCCATTAACTTAATTAGGGGCCAATTGGGCTCTTAATAGAGCTGAATTAGGCCGAATTGGCCAGCCAATTCAGCCCCTGAAAAGTTGGCCGGCGATGGCGCCGCCTAGAAAGAAGTGCCCCCTAGGAATTTTGGGCGGTGGTAACGTCGACAATTATTGCTGCCATCAGTGGTACTACCCCTGTCAAGCGGTGGTACCACCCAGACTGGGTGGTGGTACCGCCTAGTGTCAGGTGCCAGGCGGTAGTACCGCCAAGACCTCGGAAATTCAGAATTAGATACTTTTTGGCTCCATTTTTGAAGCCATTGGGGCCTATAAAAACCCCACCCTTTCTTGCATGAAAGGGCACGAAAGTATTGAGATAATCTTGAGTTGTTAGGGTGTAAAAGTGTTGTAAACAAGTGCTAGAGTTCTCCTCCTCCCTTTCTAAGTTTCTGAGATCATTCAAGAGAGGAGTGAGACTTGTAAGGGTTATCTCCTAAACCCAGGAAAAGGAGAAAAGTTGTAAAAGGTGGTTGGCCTTCGCCTATTGAAGGAAGGCCTCTAGTGGATACCGGTGACCTCATCGGAGAAGGAATCTGAAAGTGGATGTAGGTCACAATGACTGAACTACTCTAAAACTCGGTTTCCATTTACTTTGAGCAACTTTCTTTTATAGTAAGCTACCTCTCCTCCTTATTGTGCTTTAACTACGTTTACATACGCTTTCAAGTAAACACCTTCCGAGATTGGCTTTAATCGTGCGAAGACTTTACGAAACCGACGTTTTTCGTTTGTGCAACTTACATTACTGCAAATCACCTTAATCTTCTTTTGCACTTTTACGAAAGCTTTCAAGTTCAAATTCTTTCCAAAATGGATTGAATCGAAACCATTCTCGTTGGAATCATTTTAATCAAAACAAGTCTTTCAAAATACTGAAAGTTTTTCGCTGCACTAATTCACCTCTCTTAGTGACACTCTTGATCCTAACAATTAGTATCAAAGCAAGGTTCACTCTCGTTTGGTTTAAAATCCAAGAGAGATGGCATTTGCCGGTAACCAAGAGGGTCATTCAATTACGCGTCCTCCTATGTTCAATGGGATAGATTATATATTGGAAGACTAGAATGAGGATCTTCCTAATTTTAATGGATTTCGAATTATGGAATATTATAAAAAATGGCTTTCAAAAGTCTTCTCTTCTAATGAATGATTGGAATGATTTGGAGAAGAAGTCTTTCACTTTGAATGCAAAGGCTATGAATGCCTTGTTTTGTGCATTAGATAAAAATGAGTTTAATCGAGTATCGATTTGTAAAATGGCTTTTGATATTTAGCACACACTCGAAGTGACTCATGAAGGTACTAGTAGAGTGAAGGAGTCGAAAATTAATCTTTTAGTGCATTCTTATGAGTTGTTTCGAATGAAATCGAGTGAGACCATTGGAGACATGTACACCCGATTTACGGATGTCGTCAATGGTCTAAAAGGACTTGGTAAAGGTTTCTCGGATTTTGAACTTGTTAACAAAATTTTAAGATCCCTTCCAAAGAGTTGGGACCCTAAAGTAACAGCTATTCAAGATGCCAAAGATCTAAATAATTTTCCTCTTAAAGAACTAATTGGGTCACTAATGACCTATGAAATGACATGTAAAGCTCATGAAGAGCTTGATGGCATCCTTCCAAAAAATAGGAAGGATATAGCACTAAGAACACAAGAAGACCACTTGAAAGAAAACTCAAGTGATGAGGACTTTGATGAAGACTTGGCACTATTAACAAAAAAATTTAAAAAATTTATAAAAAGAAATAAATTCAAAAATGATACTAAAAATAAATTTAAACCAAAGAAAACATAAGTGATATGCTACGAATGCAAGAAGCCGGGACACTACAAGAGTGAATGTCCCCAATCCAAAAAGAGGACACCAAAGAAGAAGGCTCTCAAAGAAACATGGGATGACTCAAGTGAATCCGAAGAAGATGAGCCAACCAACACCAAGCAAGTTGCTCACTATGTACTAATGGCCATTGGAGATGAGGTTACAAGTTCAATTGATGCAAATTTATCATTTGATGAACTATTAAATGGTTTTCATGATTTATTTGATGAATGCAAATCAATTAGTAAAAAATATAAATTGTTAAAAAAGGATCATGATTCTTTTGTTAGTGATTTTGATAAATTAAAAATTGAGCATAATGATAGTTTAGCTCCATGTACGAAATGCCATGAAGTAGAAATACTTAGAAAGGAAAACTTGCTACTCAAAGATACCTTAGAAAAATTTGAGGTTGGCAGCAAGTCCTTGAACATGATCCTTGCCAATAAGGGTCACGTTCATAAACGAAGTGGAATCGGATTTGTGAGTAGCTCTCACCAAAATCCAATCACTTTTGTTAAAGGCCCTATCTTGCATATTTCACCCCAAAACAAATACAACTTCTTCATCCTAAAATTATTGTATGTCTGAAATTTATTATGTAATGCTTTGTTTGCATTTCCTTGTTTGATAAAGGCACACGCATATTTCCGTTGTTCCACATGTGCTTCCAATATGTGCCAATGTTATTGTTCCTACTACCCTTTTGTACTCTGGTGTCTTGTGGGATATTATGAACCTTTGTTAGAAATGGTAAAGGGAGTTATGCATAGAGCCCGCGATGCTCTGCCGGCCCCATTGACTTCACTTAGACGTGGGTGGATGGAGCTCCCAGATGTGGGAGACTTATGCTTGGTGGTCATTCAGAAATGGATGAATCACATTATGTATGTGGTCCCACAGCGCCCTCTATGTTTTTGATATGATATCCAAAGCTTTGCTTATGAGTTTATATTTATGCTTTGGATAAAAATGAAATGCATGCTACATCAAAATAACATACAAGCTTGCGTTTATTATTCGATTCACTTGTTATACTTTGAAGTATCTCATATGTCATTGTTATGCTCCCAAACACTCTTATGCCTTTGATATGCACCTAAATGCTTCATGTGCCATTTGATACATGCCTAAATACTTCTTTTGCCAATGAAATGCTCCAATTTCCTTTCTCCTATTGTTATGTCTAATGCCTATTTTCGAATGAGGTAACCCTTTGCGATTTTTTATATCAAATGAGATGATTCCAAATGAACACTTGTATTTCTGCTTTTGTTATCTTGATATTAAGCCTGCTTGAACTTCTCCTATCGTCATGGATATATTAGTTACTTGCTGAGCTCTTTATGCTCACCTTGTTGCTATATAAATTTTTCAGGGTAGCTTATCACGCACTGAAAAGCTAGAATTGGGTTGAAGCAGTGAAAGGCTAGAAGATTTTTGGGCTAATCTTTGTTGGTTGATAGGTTTTTATTATATAGTATACTTTAATGTTTAGTTGAGTTGCCTTTGGAATTTTATGAATCTCTGAGTGAAGTGGAGTATGATTTATGAAACGTACAGGTTTATGAATTGTGAATATTGATTTGAATAGTTCTTAGTATCCTCAAATTGTTAGATTGGATCCTAGATTGAATTGACGATGAATTATAATATTATTGATTTTATACAGGGTCACACCTGTTGAATGCGATAATTCGGGGGGCGTGATAGAGTTGGTATCAGAGCGTGATCACAATTCACGACGATCTTCTTGGCGAGTTCCAATGAGCTTCTTTAGCAAGCTCCAGGACTTCTCGGTCAATTCCGGCTGGACTTCCGATGAATGTCGGGACTTCCAACGAACTCTCGAACTCCCAACGAAATTACGTTCTTGACTCCGAGACTTCATTTTGCTTTATGCCTAGCTATCATAGTTAATCCTGCACACATAAAAACACACTTCGATCTAGACAATTATTACTAAGCATGAATTATGTTGTCCGGCATGCCATTGATCTATCAACGCTTCGTCCGATTCTTTTGCGCATCATCCTCTCTTGCGGCCTATTGCCTAATTGGCCAGTTAACCTCCACAACTCGATATCCTTGGCACAATATCCGCTCTTCTTGGTCCGATGCCTGAATTTGCGGCCTGAAGTCTTCTGTCGATTTGTCGATCGATCCTTCAGCGTGACATCCAATCTTCTAACATGTTTTCCTCTAGCCCAACATGATTCTTCCTGCTTTAATTATCTCTCTCTGATTGAAGCATCCTGCGTTACTCAACACGCAGATCAAATTATAAATACTATCAATTGGTTTCATCATCAAAATCTGAGATTTAATAGTATAGACTTCAAAGGGCTACCCATAGTCCGGCAATTTGAGTACCGGTTCTTCTAACATAGCAGCCTTCAGATCTTGGAATGCAGCTTCACATTTATCAGACTACCTCCAAGGCTACTCCTTCTTCAACAACTCTATCAGTGGAGTTGCATGCTTTGAATACCCCACTATAAAGTGCTGATAGTAGTTGATGAAACCAAGGAAGGATCTCAGCTCTAGCACCTTCTTTGGAGTTCGTCATTCCGTAACATCTTACACCTTTGAATTGTCCATCCAAATGGAGTCATCATCGATTCGATACCCCAAGAATAAGATCTTTGTTTGAGCAAAGTAGCACTTCTCCCTTTTCACGAATAAAGTGTTCTCACTAATAACTTTAAAAATTGTCCGAAGGTGCTCAACATGCTCCACGAGCATTTGGTTGTAGACGACGATATCGTCGAAGTAGACGACCACAAACTTATCCAAATACTCTTTGAATAGTTGGTTCATAAGAGTACAGATCGTGGCTGGAGCATTGGTTAAGCCGAAAAGCATCACCAAAAACTCAAACGCTCTATACTTGGTCATGCAGGTAGTCTTCACTTCGTCGCCTTCAATAATGCGCACCTGCCAGTATCCCGACCGGAGGTCAAGTTTGGAGAAATACTTGGCTTTGCCCAATTGGTCGAATAAGTCCGTGATGAGCGGGATGTTAGGAACGAGTCGGCAATAAAGGGGGGGGGGGGGGTGGGGCGGGTGTGTGGTTGAATTAATGCAATGACAAAAACATCGTCGGTTCGAAAAATTTTCGTTTCGATAAAACCAATCTCGAAAAGATGCTTAACTTTGAAACATTTGCAAGAATGTAATGAGCAAATAAAGTAAGTAAATTAGTATGCAATATGAGAATTAAGAGCAGAACAAAAATGTAAACTGATTTATAGTGGTTCGGTCATCGTGACCAACATCCACTCCACCGATTCCCCTTCCGTCAAGGCCACCGGCATCCACAAACGATCTTTTTTCAATGGGTGAAGATCAACTACCCTTTTACAACCCTCTTCTCATTTTCATAGGTTTAGTATACAACCTTTACACCCCCTTTACTCCTCTCTAAAACTATAATAACACTTAGAGCTTTTAGAGGAGTTCTCTACTTTTTTTCACTCATGTCTTGTGTATGTTAACTAGGGATAAGAGGAATATTTATAGGCCTCAAGTGAATTCAAACTTGGAGCCTTAAAATATCTCATCCCGGGTTTCCCATGTTCTAGCGGTACCACCGCCTATGCTGGGCAGTACCACCACCTACAGCACTGACACTGGGCGGTACCACCGCCCAGTCTGGCGGTACCACTACCTGGGAGACTGAGTCTGGGTGGTACCACCACCCAGGCTAGCAGTACCACCGCTTGACACTGACACTGGGTGGTACCACCGCCTGACATAGTCTCGGAGACTGTGTCACGATAGTGCCACCTATTGGGTCACTATTTGGGCCTTTCATTAGGCATAACATAGTTTATACATTGGCCCAACTGGCCCCTAATTGAGTTGGCCCAATTGAAACCCAATTACGTCTAAAACCTACTTCGATCTAGGCAATTATTGAAAAGCTTGAATCAAATATTGTCTGACATGTCATTGGTTCATCGACGCTTCATCTGATTCTTCGACGCATCATCCTCTCTTATGGCCTATTGCCCAATCGGCCAGTTGACCTTCGCAACTCTGATTTCCTTGGCACAATTTCCGCTCTTCTTGGCTCGATGCCCAAATTCGTGACCCGAAACCTTCTACCGATACATCGACCGATCCTCCGGCTCGACGTCCAATCTTTTGACATGTTTTCCTCTAGCCCAACATGATTCTTCCTGCTTTAATTGTCTTTCCCCGATCGAAGTATCCTGCATCACTCAAAACGCAGATCAAATCATAAACACTTATCAATTGGTTTCATCATCAAAATACGAGATTCAACGGTTTGACGGTACCACCTCCTGGGAGACTGCGTTTGGGTGGTACCACCGCCCAGACTAGTGGTACCACCGCCTGACACTGACACTGGGTGGTACCATCGCCCAGACAAGTAGTACCACCGCTTGACAAAGTCTCAAAGACTGTGCCACGATGGTGCCACCTATTGGGTCACTATTTAGGCCTTTCATTGGGCCTAACACAGTCCATACATAGGCCCAACTGGCCCCTAATTGGGTTGGCCCAATTCCAATCCCAATTATGTGCTAACTGTAAAATTTAAGGCATACACTAAGCAAATCTGGTCCAGTTAGTCTAGGTTTCTTCTGGTGAGCTTTCGGCGATCTTCCGGCGAATGTTTGACGATCTCTCAGTAATTTTCCGATGGACTCCGAGCTGTTAGGATCGGAGCGGCACTAAGAGGGGGGGGGGTGAATTAGTGCAGCGGATTAAAACTTGTAAGTTCGAAAATGATTCCGTATAATGCAAGGAGATTTTGTATTGATAGTAGCTTGAGTAAAGTAAAAAAACGAAAACTTGCTACTGTGTAGATAACGATTGCAGAAAGGTAAGTACTCACACATTCAATGAACACGCTAATTTAAAGTGGTTCGGTCAAATGACCTACATCCACTTGTGAAGCCTTCTTCGATGAGGCTCTCAACTTCCACTAGCAAATCTCTTTGAAGGGGAAGGACAAATACCCCTCTTATAACCTTTTACAAGTGGTTCACACTCTTAAATATTTTTTAAGAGAAAGAAGGAGGTGAACACTCAGGCAATTGAAACCGAGACTTGCTAAAGACTTTTCTAAGACTTTTATCTCAATCTTGCTTTCACTAAAGTTGTATTCTCAGCTGAGAATTGAGGGGTATTTATAGGCCCCAAGAGGATTCAAATTTGGGCTCCAAATTTTGAATTCTCTTGGGTTTCCGAGGCTGGTGGTGCTACCGCTCGTCAGTGGCGATGCCACTGCCTGTCAGTGTTTGACACTGATAGTGTACTGGCGGTGCCACCACTTGTCGGTGGCTGTGCCACCGCCTGATCTCTCAGGTGCTGGGCGGTGCCACCGCCCGACCCTTCGGGTTTTGGGCAGTGCCACCGCCCGACCATACGGGTCACTGGTTGGGCTTCAAGTCCGGCCCAAACTAAGTCACATTTAGGCCCAGTTGGCCCCTAATTAGGATATAGGATTATCCCTTAATTCTAACCCTAATTACATGTAAACTACGTAACTGAAAACATAGTCCTAAGCAATTTTTAAACGGCAAACGTCGAGTCTTGTTTCGGCGAGCTTTCCGATGATCTTCCGATGGACTTCCGATACACCCTAGGATTTCTTCTGGCGGACTCCTAGTAGGCTCTCGATCTTGTGGCGAATTCAGCGAGTAGTCGAGCCTTCTCGGTGATCTCCGTGAACCTCCGACGATCTCTTCGGCGGACTTTCGAAAATTCTGACAAGTCCCCGATTTCTTCTTGGTTAGTTCCGGCATTATCTCCGATGAATCTTCGGACTCTCAAACATCCATCGAACTTGACTCCAGTATCCTTGCTTTATGTTTTCAGGATATTGTAGTTAATCCTGCACACTTAACTCAATAATATGGATTAGATCAATTAACCCATCAATTGATTTCAATATCAAAATATGAGATTCAACAATCTCCCCCTTTTTGATGATGACAATCAATTGATGACGGAGTTAAATATAACTCTCCCTATCTATATGCCATATTATGAGAAGATATAAACACTTGAATTCTATCTCTTTGAATTTAAGCATAAACTGATAAGTTCTATCCGTTGAACTTATCGTTATTCTTTTTAAGCATGAGCAAATACGAAACTTCATATTTCTCATAATTTTCAGCTATGAAAATTATTTTCAAGTCGAATGATAAAAGACAATAATCACTTCAACTAGAGATAAAAATTTTCAACATGAATTAAATGTGAGGCATGATTTCATATGATCAATCAATCTAAGATCTTACGATATTCTCAAAGATTTTTGCATGGCATATAAAACATTTGCATTACACAAGCTTTTATAATTCATATAAGTCATGCTATCGATGCATATTAAGTTATGCTATCGAAATGGTACTAGTCATCACAAGTCATGTTTTGCTCATTCTTCTCCCCCTTTGTCATCAAAAAAAAGGAGAGAGACTTTAAGCGTATAATTTGTGATCATAAAACCATTAGAAAAGGAATTCAGCATTAAGATCGATCATACAAAATTCAGCATTCATCCAGAATTCATCAAAAAAAAAAAAATCAGCATTCATTCAGAATTTAAAAATTCATCTTTTATTCAAAATACATCTAAAAAAAAAATTCAGCTTTCATTCAAGGGAAAGAAGATGACGAAATTCTAACTTGGCATTAAGAGTAATCATACAATGATCGCACGTTAAAGTAACAGAATAAGAAGGTATATCGACTAATCCTTAGGAGGAAACCCATAGTTCTTATACATGACATCTATTTTTTGATTTATTTGTCACAGTTCCTTCAAAAATTTTAATTTGCTGAATTTGAATTTGCTTTTGCTGTGATTTGAGTTTGTCTTGCTGTGATTTGATCTGATGCAATTCTGCCATAATGAGTTTTTCAGAAGATGAAGCAGGAGCTGAAGGTGCTGCTCCAAAGGGACTTGGAGGAGGAGATTCATTTCCCCTAAAGATTGGTGTTTCGGGGTGTTTTACTGGTGGGGGAATTGGATCAGACCTTCTAGGTTGTCTAACCCATATACCATTGCTAAATGTGCATCTAAGTCTTTTTAGTAGGCTTCTATTGATGGTGTTATATCGATCACTTTGAATTATTTCTTCATCGGGTGAGACACAAATGTCATGGGCAAGTATAAATCGAGTGATTAACTCCCCATATGGTAACATAGTGTCTTTAGCTATAATATCCTGCATATGTTGCCAGATTGAGTATCCAAAACAGTTATGTTAACCGGTCATAATCCAATACATGGTGCTTATCTCTATTTAACTCATTTCATCAAGATGAAATTGCTTAGGGAGTAGAATGCTTGTTATGATGTGATGAAGAATTTTAGAGTTAAAGGGCAGTAAGTGCTCGTAACTTTTGGGTATCATGCCTAGGTTTGGATTTACAAAAATAGTTTCTAAGGCTTCGGAGTAAGTTGCTCCGATTACATTGACATCCCATTTTCCTCTAAAATAACAGCCCCTATCTTTTTCAGTAATTCCTATTAGTTCACAAATAATGCTATCAAAGATTTTAATTGGTGTTCCTAAAAGGTAGGTATTTAAGCTATCATTTTCCATACATAGGTTTGCATAAAATAACCTCACTAACCTAGGATAAATTGGTTCATTGATTTGTAGGAGATGTAAGACATCTAAATGTGCAAACCATCTAATGGGTTCTAGGTTTCTTAGTTCATCTAGATTAACATGCTTGCCCTTATGTATAGTTCGTGTTTCAAAATTAGGAAACCTAAGAGCTTTTTCATTAGATCTAAAAAGATGTTGGTCATATGAATCTCCTTCCACCCTTTTCCCTTTTGTTCTTGTTGATCTTTTAGGAGCCATTATCTAGACAAGATGATGGATCAAAAATATGAAACTATGAAGAGTAGGCAAAATAATGAGAAGAGGAAGGAAATATTTCAGATTTTACCTTATGGAGAATTCCTTGAAAGATGGAGAGCTTGAACCAACAAGAATCCCTCTCCTAGGCTTCTATAGGTTGGAATGAGGGTTTTGAAAAGTTGTGGGAGAGCTTGAGCCACTTTTTCACGGGTTGGGGGCGGTTTCACCGCCGGCCCTAACCCCTCTTTTTATAAAGGGGATCGCGGGTGGTGCCATCGCCAATCCGAGCGGTTCCACCGCCTGGCGACCGAGCGCTCAAGCGGTGCTACCGTCGGTTTTGGCGGTGCCACCGCTGGCATGCCGCAGAAGAGAAGAAAAAAAATTCTTTCCTCCCCCTTTTTGTTTTTTAGAGGTGTTTGGCTCAAGATAGGATAGGATCTTGGGTTGTACTTTAATATGTCATTTGGAATCGAAAGAGAAGGATGAAATCAAATCCACAAAGGAACAGAAAGAGGATGAGAAACTTTTCGAAAAATACATTCAAACAAGCTTATTCTCAAGGACAATTTAACATGCCTAGTTCCCTTCTAATGAATTCAAATTGGTCTTCATTTAAGGCTTTTGTAAAAATGTCTGCTAATTGATGCTTTGTGTCAATAAATTCTAGAACAACATTATTGTTAAGGACATGATTACGTATGAAATTATGCCTAACATCGATATGCTTAGTTCTAGAATGCTGAATTGGATTTTTGGTAAGACATATGGCACTTGTATTATCACATTTTATGGGAATGTTTTTCAAGTGAATTCCATAGTCTTCTAATGTATTCTTCATCCAAACAACTTGTGCACAGCATGCACTTGCAGCAATGTATTTGACTTCTGCCGTAGATAGTGCAAATGAATTTTGTTTCTTGGAAGTCCAAGAAACAAGTGCATGTCCTAAGAATTGGCATGTTCTGAATATACTTTTTCTATCTATCCTGCATCCGCCAAAATCAGCATTTGCATAAGCTATTAAATCGAATTTATCAGATTTTGGATACCACAATCCCAAATTTGGAGTTCCTTTAAGATATCTAAATATTCTTTTAACACTCTTAAGATGAGATAATTTAGGATTAGATTGAAACCTAGCGCAAAGTCCTACACTAAACATGATATCTGGTCTAGTCGTGGTGAGGTAGAGTAGACTACCTATCATTCCCCTATACGTTTTTTGATCGAAATATTTACTATTTTCATCCATATCTAACTTAGTCGAAGTACTCATAGGGGTGTTTATTGCTTTTGAATTATCTATGTTAAATAGTTTTAACAATTCTAATGTATATTTAGATTGGTTAAGAAATATACCATCACTAAGTTGTTTGATTTATAATCCTAAAAAGAAAGTTAATTCATCAATTAAACTCATTTCAAATTCATGACTCATACATTTGGCAAATGATTCACATAGTGATTCATCCGAAGAACCAAAAATAATATCGTCAACATAAATTTGCACAATAAGAAAATTGTTTTCAAAGTGTTTGATATACAATGTAGTATCAACCTTGCCTTTGATAAAATTATTTAAAATAAGAAAGGAACTAAGCCTTTCATACCAAGCTCTAGGAGCTTGTTTCAAGCCATAGAGAGCCTTAGTCAATTTGAATACATGATTAGGAAGAAGAGAATTTTTAAATCTGGGAGGTTGTTCGACATATACTTCTTCGGAAATAAAACCATTCAAGAAGGCACTTTTGACATTCATTTGAAATAGTTTAAAGTCATTACTACTAGCATAAGCAAGGAGCATCCTAATGGCTTCTAATCTTGCCACGGGAGCGAAGGTTTCTTTGTAGTCGATACCTTCTTCTTGGTTGAAACCTTTGGCCACTAATCTAGCCTTGTTTCTAACCACAATACCGCATTCATCTTGCTTGTTTCTAAAGACCCATTTAGTACCAATGACTAAATGGTCACTAGGTCTAGGAACAAACTTCCATACCTCATCCTCTCAAATTGGTTCAATTCCTCTTGCATTGCAATGACCTAAGAATCATCTTTCAAGGCCTCGTCAATGCATTTAGGTTCGGTTTGAGAAAGGAAGGCAGCGTTAGCATAAAAATTCTTGAAAGAAGAATGAATTTGAACCCCTTGTGATGTATCTCCTATAATTTGCTCTTTTGGATGAGCATCTACATACTTCCATTCATTGGGTAAGGAAATTTCGGAAGAAGATGCATCCAAGTTGCTATTTTGAGGAGGGGGTTCTTTTAAATTCAAATTATCAAAACCAAGATCATCATCAAAATCATTTTTCTTTAACTCAGAAATTTCATTAAAAACCATATGAATAGACTCTTCTATAATTAAGGTTCTTTTGTTAAAAACACGAAAAGCCTTAGAAACGGAAGAGTAACCAAGAAAGATGCCTTCATTGGATTTAGCATCAAATTTTTCTAAGGCATCCTTTTCATTTAAAATAAAGCATTTGCAACTGAAAACTTTAAAATAAGAAACATTTTGTTTTTTTTTATTCCATAATTCATAGGGAGTTTTTGATAGAGACGGTCTTATTAGAACCCATTCATGATGTAGCAAGCCATATTAAAGCGGAGAAGCACATTTCATTACTTAGTTCATCAAGGTTGATGGTGTAGACATTATTTTGCTTTAAAGCATTCATTGACATGTTATTGTTTGATTTTTCAATAATGCACACATTTGATTCAAATCTAATGATATAACCTTTATCGTATAATTGACTAATACTCAAGAAATTATGTTTCTGGTACTCACTATTTGCCTTAATCACGAATAGAGGCATTGGTCGGAGTCTCTGTCCTATGAGTTGAAGTCTGAGATCCATCAACTAGTAATACATCATTAATAGAAAAACTTAATTTGATACCTATGGTTCTCTTGCCAATGATTTTGCTTTTGTTGTTGTCTCCGAAGGTGACGTACCCTTTTTTTTTGCTAGTGAGCATAGAGAAATGAGATGGATCTCCAACCATATGTCTTGAGCATCCACTATCGAGATACCATCTCTTGCTCTTAGCTTGTGGATTTGTCTACAAAAGAGGATGATTTTTAGGTACCCATTTGATTTTGGGTGCCTCAAAAATTGATCCACCAATTTTGTTATTCATTATTGAACTATTTATAGTTCCTTTAGGAACCCATATTAATTTATGTGGACTAATTTTCCTAAATGGACATTTGTAGGCAACATGTCCAGATTTACAACAAAAGTTGCATTTCATACAAGATGAAACATGCAATGTGGGTCCTTTAATGAAAGTGGTAGGATTTTGATGTGATCCTTTTACAAATCCAATTCCACTTCTATTTGCGACGTGACCCTTGTTTACAAGGATCATGTCCAATCCTTTGCTACCAACCTTAAACTTGTTTAAGGTCTCTTTAAGTAGCAAATTTTCATTTTTTATTGCTTCTAAATGCGCACACTTAGAGCATGGAGGAGTTTGAAGACTATCAAGCTTATTTTGTAGTAAGACATGCTCTTTCTTTAAGATATTAAACTTCTTACTAATAGTTCTACATTCATCAAATAATTCATGAAAAGCGATAGAGAGTTCTTCAAAAGAGAAATCTTCATTAATTAAATAACATACCTCTTCTCCTAAAGCCATTAGCGCGAAGTTTGCCTCCTCTTTGTTGCTAGCTTCTTCACTTTCGGAATCACTTGAATCATCCCAAGTTGCTTTTAGAGCTTTCTTCTTCTTCGGTTGCTTCTTCTTGGCTTAGGGACATTCATTTTTTAAATGCCCCGGCTTCTTATATTCGTAGCATATCACTTGGTCCTTTTTATGTTCAAGTCTGTTTTTGGTGTTATTTTTTAATTTGTTCTTTCTTATAAATTTTTTAAATTTTTGAGTCAAAAGTGCAATGTCATTATCACTATCCTCATTACTTGATGTTCCTTTCAAGTGGTCTTCTTGTGATGTGAGTGCCATATCCTTCTTGTTCTTTGGAAGCGGGTTCTCGAGCTCGTCATGAGCTTGACACGTCATTTCGTAGGTCATTAGAGACCCAATAAGTTCTTCAAGAGAGAATGTTTTAAGATCCTTGGCCTCTTGAATGGCCGTAACTTTTGGATCCCAACTTTTTGGAAGGGATCTTAAGATTTTAGTTATTAGTTCAAAGTTAGAAAAATCTTTACCAAGAGCTTTGAGTCCATTGATGACATCCGTGAAACGGGTGTACATGTCTCCGATGGACTCACTTGGTTTCATTCGGAAAAGTTCATAAGAGTGCACAAGAATATTGATTTTGGACTCTTTCACTCGGCTAGTGCCTTCATGAGTGACCTCAAGAGTTCTCCAAATATCAAAAGTAGAATCACAAATTGAAATGCGATTAAATTCATTTTTGTCTAGTGCATAAAATAAGGCATTCATAGCCTTTGCATTTAAAGCAAAAATCTTCTTCTCCAATTCATCCCATTCGCTCATCGGAAGAGAAGATTTTTGAAATCCATTTTCGACAATGGTCCAAAGCTCGAAATCCATGGAAATGAGGAAGATCCTCATACGAGTCTTCCAATACGTGTAATCCGACCCATTAAACATAGGTGGACGTGTAATAGAATGACCCTCATGCATGCTAGAGTAAGCCATCTCTCTTGGGTATTAAACCAAATATGAGAGTGAGCCTTGCTCTGATACCAATTGTTAGGATCGGAGCGACACTAAGAGGGGGTGAATTAGTGCAGTGGATTAAAACTTTTAAGTTCAAAAATGATTCCATAAAATACAAGGAGATTTCGTTTTGATAGTAGCTTGAGTAAAGTGAACAACGAAAACTTACTACTGTGTAGATAACGATTGCAGAAAGGTAAGTACTCACACATTCAATGAACACGCTAATTTAAAGTGGTTCGGTCAAATGACTTACATCCACTTGCGAAGCCTTCTTCGATGAGGCTCCCAACTTCCACTAGCAAATCTTTTTGAAGGGGAAGGATAAATACCCCTCTTATAATCTTTTACAAGTGGTTCACACTTGTACAAATTTTTGAAGAGAAAGAAGGAGGTGAACACTCAAGCAATTGAAACCAAGACTTGCTAAAGGCTTTTCTAAGATTTTTTATCTCAATCTATTGCTTTCACTAAAGTTATATTCTCAACTGAGAATTGAGGAGTATTTATAGGCCCCAAGAGGATTTAAATTTGGGCTCTAAATTTTGAATTCTTTTGGGTTTTCGAGGCTGGCGGTGCTACCGCCTGTTAGTAGCGGTGCCACCGCTTGTTAGTGTTTGACACTGACAGTGTACTGGCGGTGCCACCGCCTGTCGATGGCTGTGTCATCGCCTGATCTCACAGGTGCTGGGTGGTGCCACTGCCTAGTCTAGCAGTGCCACCGCCTGACCCTTAGGGTTCTGGGCAGTGCCACCGCCCAGTCCGGCGGTTCCATCGCCCGACCTTACGAGTCACTAGTTGGTCTTCAAGTCCGGCCCAAACCAAGTCACATTCGGGCCCAATTGGCCCCTAACTAGGATATAGGATTATCCCTTAATCCTAACCCTAATTACATGCAAACTACGTAACTGAAAACATAGTCCTAAGCAATTTTTAAACGACAAACGTCGAGTCTCGTTTCGGCAAGCTTTCCGGCGATCTTCTGACGGACTTCCGATACACCCTCGGATTTCTTCCGGCGGACTCCCAGTAGGCTCCCAATTTTGTGGTGAATTTAGTGAGTAGCTGAGCCTTCTCAGTGATCTCCGCGAATCTCCAACGATCTCTTCGGCGGACTTTCAAAAATTTTGACAAGTCCCCGATTTCTTCTTGGTTGGTTCTAGCAGCATCTCTAATGAATCTTCGGACTCTCAAACATCCATCAAACTTGACTCCGATATCCTTGCTTTTTGTTTTCAGGCTATCGTAGTTAATCCTGCACACTTGACTCAATAATATGGATTAGATCAATTAACCCATCAATTGATTTCATCATCAAAATCCAAGATTCAACATCGACAAGCTCATGGACTTCACGATGATCTTCTTGGCAAGTTTTGACTAGCTTCTTTGGCAAGCTCCTTGACTTCTAGGTCAATTCTGATAGAACTTCCAACGAACATCTAGACTTCCGATGAACTCTCGAACTCCCAATGAAATCTCGTTCTTGACTTTGGGACTTCATTTTGCTTTATGCCTTGATCGCTATCATAGTTAATCCTGCACAAATAAAACTTACTTCGATTTAGACAATTATTACAAAGCTTAAATCATGTTGTTCGACATGTCATTAGTTCTTCGATGCTTAGTCTGATTTTTCGGCGCATCCTTCTCTCTTGTGGCCTATTACCCAATCGGCCAATTGACCTCCGCAACTCCGATTTCATTGGTGTAATTTCTGCTCTTCTTGGCCCGATGCCCAAACTCATGGCTCAAAGCCTTCTATTGATGCTAGTCATAGGTGCCCAGAAAGCCAATCACGTGAGTGATGGCATGTGTGACTTGACACGCAGTCTGGTGTGTTATATACCCATCCTGGTCATAGGTTGCTCGAGTGGGACATCGAGATAACCGGACAGACTGGTGTGTTATATACCCGTCCATATGATAGATGTAGCTGGTCTCATAGCTACTCGTGTGGGGACACTAGGGATATAATGCAGGTGCTCATTAGGGAATGAATTCACTGATTGATCCGCTTACAGAATGCTGGATGGTTGATAATGCCTTATTGTTAGACAGCAATTTTGTAGTCCCAGTGGTGTATCTGGTCCTTAGACTTGAGACATCAAGGATGTCCTATATGAGTGCTCTACTCTTTTATACCAGACTTATAGGTTTGGATGTCCCAGATCTAGCACAACCGGCCTTCGGGTGTGGTAGTCAACCTTACGAGGGCTATTAAGTGTCGATAGAGGATCATCCACTCTCGGTGTCATGAGAGGAATGTCCCATGTGTTCTTGCTTAGACAAATCCCTAGCCAAGGTCATTCGGATTGAGAGAGAAAGAGTTCTCCAGGAGAATCCGATTAGAGTAAGACAAGAGTAGAAACCATATGGGCCTGACAACACCATGCCTGGTATACGGTCTCTAAGATATTAGATGGATGAGGGACTATAGGTACATGGTAACTGAGGACAGATAGGTCCAATGGATTATATTCCCCTGTATCGTCTGGGGACTACAGCGTAGTGGCCTAGTACGTCCGTAATTAATGAGTCGAGTGAATTATTATAGAGATAATAATTCACTGAGCCAAAAGGAGTTCTGACGGTTATGACTCACGACCTGCTCGATATTGGGCCTAGAGGGTCGCATACATATGGTAGGCATTGCGATGAGTAGAGGTTCGGATATAAGATATCTGCTAGAGTACCTATCTTATTGGATATCCAATATGCCCCTGAATTATTGGATCCTATAGATGAGATCCAATAAGAGCTCATGAGAGATTATTGGATAGAGATCCACTATTCTAAGAGGCTTGAGTAGTTGGATGAAGATCCAATACCCAATAAGGAGTGGATCCATTAGGGTTAAGTTGACAGGGGACCTCTATAAATAGGAGAGATTCAGTGGTTTATAAGCTAGAGCCTTTGCTTGTCTATCCTATTCTCCTCTCCCTCTCCACCTCAGAGTTGGCTTGGAGTTTTGAGGAGCATCATCGTAGCCTCGCTATATTGTCACCAACATATCATTGGGAATTGGGGGATTTTGTTTTCTATTCTTCCGCTGCGCATGTGATGTCACCCCTAAGATTTTCCAACAGTGGTATCAGAGCTAGGTTGTTCGTGTGAACGATTGGTTTTGAACTACGTGTGTTGTGTTTGTGTAATGCTTTTGATGTCAAAATTGTTGACGCAGTAGGCGAGGAAGGGCAGCAACTGTTGCTGCCCTTGCTGAGCTCGAAGATGGCTACCTGCTTGCTACCATCTTCGTGCAGGCATGCCGCCTACAGCGGTGGCCGCATGGGCGGCACCCGACTGCCTACGCACAGTAACTATTGCTGAGCATAGTTGCACTCGCCGGTTACCATCCGCCCATAGGCAGAGCCGCCTATGGTGCACAGGTTGTGGCACCCGCGGGCGCTGCCTGCGGGCACAATGCCCGCAATGGTGCTCGCTCGCTCGCGAGCGGCCCGTAGGGGTGGCCACTGCCTGCAACGCCGACCACAGGGGCAATCGCCCATGGTGAGTTGGTCGAGATTCACTATCTTGCCTACAACATAGAGATGTCACCGATGACCTGAGGACATGGTATGCTTGGTCGAGTCCCTCGAGGGTATATCCTCAAATCAGACTCATCTTGTAACGATAGTGTTGACTTAACCGAACATCATGGTTGGTCGAGTCCCTCGAGACCATGGTGATTCGGAGGCCGAACAGGATGGGAATCATAAGGAGTTGTGATCGGCAATAGTTGCCTACCTTTTGGGCTTAGTGTGATTGGTCGAGTCCCTCGAGGTTGCACTAAGATACTGATTGGATCCTGATCCCCACTAGAAGTCTGCCGGAGACTTTCGTTTCACATTCTGTGGGTATCACGTGACTTGCTAGTAAAATAGTGGGAGCATATTAAGATAGAAGTCCATATCTTGATTATTTATTTTTTGTAAAATCTGTATGTTATTTATTTCTGCTACATCTTTATTTTAAAAAAATATCGCTTTCAAATCCCTTGCGTGGCATACTTGATGTCAACCGCCTCACTGGTCCAAATTATACGGATTGGTTCCGCAACTTAAGAATTGTTCTTACGGCGGAGAAAATCGCGTATGTCCTTGATATAGTGATGCCTACGCCCGAGGAAGGGGCAAGCAAGGATAAGATCACTTGCTACGTGAAGTACATTGATGACTCTACTCTTGCTCAGTGTTACATGTTGGGCTCTATGACTCCTGAGTTACAGAGACAACATGAAAAGATGGATGCCATATCCATTCTCCTATATGTCCGTAAACTATTTGAGGAACAAGGAAGGACTCAGCGATAGAAGATATCCAAGAGCCTCTTCCATGCTATAATGACTAAGGAGACACCGGTTTAGAACCATATCCTAAAGATGATTTAGTAGATAGAGAAACTCACATGTCTAGGAATGGTCCTAGAGGATAACTTGTGAGTGGACATTGTGCTTCAGTCCCTACCAGATTTCTTTTCAAAGTTTATAATGAATTTTAATATGAACAAGCTTGAGGTGACTCTCCTAGAGCTCCTCAATATGTTGAGGGAGGCAAAGAGCACTATCAAGAAAGAGAAGCCAGTTCTCTACACTAGTGAGACGAGAAAGAAAAGGAAAGCAGAAAAGTCTCTTAAGAAGGGCAAGGGCAAGGGCAGACCAGGTAAAGCAAAGGTTGCTAAGAAAGACCCAGCAAAGAACAAAGGCTAGTGCTTCTACTGTGGCAAAAATGGGCACTGGAAGAGGAACTACAAAAAGTACCTTATAGAGAGGGCGAAATAGAAGCTTGGAGAAGCTTTAGGTACATTTATGATCAGTCTCCATTTATTAGACTCTTATGATAACATATAGGTATTGGATATCGGTAATGCTTATCATATTTGCAATTCGTTGCAGATTCTGGTAAGGCCTAGGAGATTGGTGAGAGGCAAGATGGACCTCAAGATGGGCAATGGAGCAAAAGTTATTGTAGTAGCTATTGGCGAGGTCGCCCTACATATGGCTGGTGGAGTTATTATTGCATTAGATGCATGTTATTTTGCTCCTATTATCAAAAACATTATCTCCATTTCATGTTTGATAGTTAGTGGATATAAATTAGTTTTTGAGAACAATGGTTGTTCAATATTCTTAGATGATGAGATCATTACGAAAGGAACATTGCATAATAGTTTATTTATGCTAGACACTACTCCACATATCATTAATGTAAGTGTGTCTAAGAGGAAACGAGATGAGGTGAACATCTTGGCCCACATATCAATAGTTTATTTATGCTAGACACTACTCCACATATCAATATATATATTGCGGAGTCAAAACCATTAAGGTGAACATCTTTTATTGGGGAGTCAAAATATATATCATCTTTTAAAATGAAAGTGCAAGATTTATCATAAAAATCATCAAGATTAATAAATCACCAAAAATCATCATGTATAACTTTAAAATCTCATGCATAAAATCGTCAATCATGGTATCAAAATATTTAATATTTTATTACATCATTATACATCATTAAATATACAATCTTACACTATTTCATATGAGCATGCCTTTTTCATTTATGCCAAATCAAAACAAGCATCATTTTTTAAAACCGAAAAAGCAACTTTCATTACGGTACAAACCGATAAGCCATAAATCACAAAAATCATTAAGTATAATTTCAAAATATGAACTTATTAAACATGATCATTATGCATCATTACTTTGGGCATGATATCATTAATCATTAAGCAACTTTAATCAAAATCGAGAAACAATACGAAAATTAACATGATACACATTAATGCTTCTTAAAAACATACATAGGATTATCATTAGATTTAAATCTAACATTTTATTGCTTTATCATAAAACATGTAATTTTCATGATCATTACGAAGGATCAACATGATTCCTAATTTTTTGCATTTTCATTACATTATTAAACATGTAATTTTCAAGAAAAAATTATATAATTTTCTTAAACTAAATTAAAAACAACTCATGAAAAATATCAAGTAATTTTAAAGTAAACTAAAGGAGTTCCATTTGAGTTGTTTACCTCATTGACGAGAGTCACCAAAGCAAGGTTCGCCACTTCGTCTTCATCGGTTTGCTCCTCTTCTTCGGATGCACTTGTTTCGTCCCAATTTGTGTTCTTTTTAAGTTTGCTTTTATTTTTTGATTGTTGTTTCATGAACCTTTTAAATTTCATGAGGAGTTCAAGTTCACCATCACTTGAGCTTATGCTCAAGTGGTCTTTAATTGTTCTAAGTCCAAAATCCTTCCTGTTCTTTGGAAGGCGGTTCTTAAGTTTTTCATGTGCATTGCACGTCATTTCATATGTCATTAAAGACCCTATAAGTTCTTCAATTGGTAAATGGTTCAAGTTTTTTTTATTCTTGAATAGTCATTACTTTTGAATTCCAAGTTTTAGAAAGTGAGCGTAAAACTTTATTCATAAGTTCAAGATTCGAAAAACATTTGCCAAGAGCTTTTAAACTATTGACGACATCCGTAAAACGGGTGTACATGTCAACAATAGTTTCGCTTGGCTTCATTTGAAACAGCTTGAAATCATGCATTAAAAAATTAATCTTCTAATTGTTTACTCTATTAGTGCCTTCATGTGTGATTTTGAGAGTGTGCCATATGTCAAAAATCGTTTCGCACATAGAAATTCGATTAAACTCAGTTTTATCCAAAGCGCAAAATAGAGAGTTCATAGCTCTAGCATTTAAGGAAAAAGTCTTCTTCTCCAAATCATTCCAATGGTTCATTGGAAGAGAAGACCTTCTAAAACCGCTTTCGACAATATTCCATAAATTCAAATCTAAAAAAAGCAAGAAAACTCTCATTCGAGTTTTTCAATATGTGTAGTCCGTCCCATTGAACATGGGTGGATGTGTTATTGAATGACCCTCTAAGTTGCCGGCAAATACCATCTCTCTTGGGTTTTAAACCAAATGAGAGTGAACATTACTCTGATACCAATTGTTAAGATCAAGAGCGGTACTAAGAGGGGGGGGGGTGAATTAGTGCAGTAGTAAAATTACGTCGGTTTGAAAAACCTTCGTACGATAAAAATCGATTTCGACGAAAATCATTTCGGAGAGAGGTTAACTTGAAAGCGTTTTCGTAAGGTAGTGAAAGCAGTAAGCAAGTAAGATAGTTTGCAGTTAAGATAAATAGCAAAACAGAAAATGTAAACCAGATTTTATAGTGGTTCGGTCGTCGTGACCTACATCCACTCCGTGATTCCTCTTCCGTCGAGGCCACCGATATCCACTATCGGTCTTTCTTCAATAGACAAAGACCAACCACCTTTTACAACTCTTTCTCCTTTTATTGGGTTTAAGAGATAACCCTTACACCCCTACTTACTCCTCTCTTAAACTATTCTAACACTTAGAAGAAGGAGAGGAGTTCATAAGATTGTAGTAGCGTTTCTTTCCTTTTTTACTTTCAATACTTATGTGTCTTAACTAGGGATGAGATGGGTATTTATAGGCTTCACGTTAATTCAAACTTGGAGCCTAAAAACATCTCATCTCGGGTTTCTTGGGTCCGGGCGGTACCACCACTTGTGCTGGGCAGTACCACTGCTAGTGTCAGTCTAACACTAACACTGCACTAGGCGGTACCACCACCTGGCACTAGGCCACTGGGCGATACCACCGCCTGACATAGTCTCGAAGACTGTGCCACGACAATGCCACTTCTTGGGTCATTGTTTGGGCCTTTTATTGGGCCCATCACAGTCCTTACAAGGGCCCAACTTGCCCATAATTGGGTTGGCCCAAATCCAATCCCAGTTACATGCTAACTATGAAATCTAAGACATAATTAAGCTAAATAAGTCCGTAAGTCTTGGTTTCTTCCGGCAAGCTTCCCGTGATCTTCCAGCGAACTTCCGACGATCTCTCGGTAATGTTCCAACGAACTCTCGGCAAGTTCCTGGACTTCACGACGATTTTATTTGTGAGATCTGATGAGCTTCTCTGGCAAGCTCTGGGACTTCTCGGCATAACTTCCAACGAACGTCCGAACTTCCAACGAACTCTCGAACTCCCAACGAAATCACATTCTTGACTTCGGGACTTCATTTTGCTTTATGCCTCACTATCATAGTTAATCCTGCACATGTAAAACATACTTCGATCTAGACAATTATTACTAAGAATGAATCACGTTGTCCGGCATGTCATTGGTCCATCGATGCTTCATCTGATTCTTCGACGCATCATCCTCTCTTACACCTATTGCCCAATTGGCCAATTGACTTCCGCAACTTTGATATTCTTGGTGCAATATCTGCTCTTCTTGGCCCGATGCCTGAATCCATTGCCCGAAGCCTTCTATCGATACATCGACCGATCCTTCGGCGTGACGTCCAATCTTCTGACATGTTTTCCTCTGGCCCAACATGATTCTTCCTGCTTTAATTATCTCATCCTGATTGAAGCATCCTATGTCACTAAAAAGGTAAATCAAATCATAAATACTTATCAATTGGTTTCATCATCAAAATACGAGATTCAACAGCTTCCTGGGACACAATGACGAACGACGCACTAGGACGCGGATTCGGAGCCAGCGCCAACAAGCACCATCTTAACTCTGCTCATCCACTCCTCTTCTTTGTCAGCCTATTGCTCACTCTCCTACTTTGCTGCCTACAGCACCCACTCTCCGCCGCCGTCGTGCAAAGAGCGAAACATTCTCCCACTGCCTCCTCAACAACGGTGTCTTCCTCCTCAACAGTGGTCTCCTCTCCATTGGTGAACAGCGGATGCAATGGCGGTGTCTTCCTCGCTTAACGATGGCTTCTGCGTCTTCCTCCTTCGCTATCGCAGCCTCTAAAATCCCAAGGATGCTGCGACATCTTCCGCAGCCACTTCCTGGCCTGCAGCAGTTGCTTCCCTCTACAGCAGCAGCAGTAGCAGCTTACCTCTGCATTGAGGCCGATGGAGCTCTTCCTCTATACACCTAATCGCTGCAGATTTCTCGCAGATTTCTTCCACTGTAGCTTCCTTGAGCACCGCTCCTGATTTCTCCACTTAATCACTGCAGATTTCTTTAGCATTGTTGCAGCTTCCTCATCTGCTGTAGCTTTTGCAGTAACCGCAGCCGTAGTAGCCGTAGCCGCAGCCGCAGCCATAGTAGCCGCAGCCGTAACATTGCTGCAGCTTCCTCATCTACTGCAGCCTCCTCATTTGCTGCAGCCTCCTCAGTTGCAACCACAGCCGCAACCGCAACAGTAACGATCTGCTCTTGCTCTTCTCACAAGCTCTTATTTCCTCAAATCCCACTGCTCTCCAAACCCTCAACTTCTCTTCACTGTGAGACCGCTGCTGCTCTTCAGTGAAAAGAAAAAAAATGACAAAAGAATGTTTGGGATGTCTTCATTATCTTCTTCTGATATTCCAATTACTATGTCTGCAGGGACTCCTTGTCCTTCTCCTACAGGGCTTATCTCCATCAATGTTGCCATGCTAATCCCTTTCAAGTTATCAAAGGGTGGCAACTATGCATCTTGGCGGGCTCAATTTTCTGATCTCTTATTTGGTTACGACTTGCTAGGCTACGTTGACGGCTCCTTCAGTTGTCTACCAGCCATGATCCACATCCCTGGTGAACTTAGTCCAGTACCAAATCCAACTCACAAACTGTGGTTGCATCAAGATCGTCTCATCCTCCAAGCTATTCAAGCCTCAATTACTGGTTCCGTCGCTCCACTGATATCTTCTTGTGGGACTACTACCGAAGCATAGTCTAAATTGCAAACAACCTTGGCGAATCATTCGCGTACTCGAAAGCTCAGTCTTCTATCCAAGTTGATGGTGACCAAACAAGAGGGAAGTACTATCACTGATTATCTACAAAATATCAAAGTTATCATCGATGATTTGACTTTGATAGGTCATTCCCTATGTGACGAAGAGATCATCATTTATACCCTTAATGGTCTTAGAGATGATTACAAGGAGTTGGCTGTTGCAATTCGGACACGCGACATACCAGTATCATTTGAAGACCTCTATGACAAGTTGACTGATTATGAGACGTATTTGAGGCATGAGGACAAGCTGTTTAGGGCCCTACTCCAATCCTGTCTATTAATAAATTCAGATTTTATATTATTTTTGTAGATCATTTCACTAAGAACACATGGTTATATCCTCTTTACCATAAATCTAACGTGTCCACCTTCTTTCCCACCTTTCGAAAGTTGGTCGACAACCACTTTCAGTCTATAATCAAAACAGTTTACTTTGATGGTGGCGGTGAATATCAAGCCCTGGCATCTTATCTCTCCGCTTGTGGTATTCAACACCTTAAGTCTCCCCCGCATACTCATTAAATTGTTGGCTCCGCCGAACGTAAACATCGGCATATAGTAGAAACTGGGCTAACACTTCTACATCAGGCCTCCGTACCTTCCAACTTTTGGACAACAACCTTTCAAACTGGCGTCTACCTTATTAATAGGATGCCTATGCCAGTCCTACATTACCAGTCCCCCTTTGACACACTATTTCATAAACCCCCAAACCTTCGTAAACTCATAGTATTCGGTTGTCTATGTTATCCATGGTTATATCCCTATGCCTCTCATAAGTTAACATCATGATCTAATCCTTGCGTCTTTATAGGTTACTCTCTTGAACATAATGCTTTTCGCTGCTATAATCTCCACACTCACAGTCTTTATATCACGTCACATTATTTTTGTTGAGTCAGTATTTCCTTTCCAAAACCATACCTTTCCTACCATGCGGACCACTTTATTAACCATTCCTCACTGGAATATACCTCTGATCTAACCGGACGAGCCTTCCATGATATCATCTCGTTCCTCCCCTCATGATCCTCACTATATCACTCCTCTAGTTCAGCAATTGCCCATTCCCTCCATTCCTACTCCACCTCTTTCTTCTCCAAATTTTAGGGTAATTAGTTTCGAAACATACTCATTATCTTTATCTCCTTCTCGGTCAGGTGACACTAACGTACCTACACCTGACCCAGCCTGTGTTAGTGACTCTCAACCACTTATTCCGCCAACACAACCTCACAATCCTGTAGTCCCCAACCATCCTATGACCACATGCTCTAAGAGTGGTATTTTCAAACCGCGTCAAGTCCTTGACCTCCATGGTATCATGGATTCCTCATCCACCATAGTTGAACCCACCACCTTTACTCAAGCCCAAATATCTCCGCATTGGCGTACCACCATGTGTGAGGAATATAATGCCCTCCTCCATAACTCAACATGGGATCTAGTACCCTCTCATTATACACAAAACATCATCGGGTGTAAGTGGGTCTTTCGAATTAAGTGGAACCCAGATGGCTCCATTGCCCGATATAAGGCATGCCTTGTCGCTAAAGGGTTTCATCAAAGACCTAGAGTTGATTTCACTAAGACATTTAGTCCCATTGTTAAGTTGACTATAATCCGACTTATCTTGAGTTTGGCTACCACTAAGGGCTAGCAATTACGACAATTAGATGTTAATAATGCCTTTTTATAGGGGACTCTAACTGAAGCTATTTTTATGCAATAATCTCCTGGTTTCACTCATCCTCAGTATCCAAGGTATGTTTGCAAACTACGAAAAGCTATTTATAGACTTCGTTAGGCTCCAAGAGCTTGGTACATAGAACTTGGCTCTTTTCTGACTTTAGTTGGCTTTCTCAACTCCAAATTTGATACTACATTATTTCTCCGACAACATCATGGTGACACAATATAAATTATGGTATATGTGAATGACATTATTATCATAAGCAACAACCTCATATAAATCCAAGCGTTCAGCAAACAGTTGGCGAATCAGTTCTTGCTTAAAGATCTAGGACCCTTGAACTACTTTCTGGGCATAAAAGCTACATTCACATCTTCTAGTTGTTAGGATCAAGAGCACTAAGAGGGGGGGGGGGATGAATTAGTGCAACGGAAAACTTTCGACGATTAAAATTACGTTCGTACGATAAAAGAGATTTTGGTAAGAAAGTCGATTCGTAAATCACTTTAACTTGTGATCAAGAGAGATGCAGTTAAATCAAATATATAGAGGCAGTTTGCAGTTAAGATAGACAACAGAATGTAATAGCAAACTGGAAAACGACGTTCGTACGATAAAAGCGATTTCGGTATGAAAGTCGATTCGCAAATCACTTTAACTTGTGATCAAGTGAGATGCAGTTAAAACAAATATATAAAGGCAGTTTGCAGTGATGATGAAAACCAGAATGTAAGCGCAAACTGAAATATGATGTTCATACAAAAAAAATAGATTTTCGTCTTAACACCGATTCGGAAAATACTTAACTATGAAACACATTCGTAAATGAGCATAAGGCAGTAAGCTACTAAGGAGATTTGCAGTAAAGATAAGATGCTCAAAGTAAATGCAAACCGAGATTTAGAGTGGTTCGGTCAATCTTGACCTACATCCACTTTTGGCTTCCTCCACCAACGAGGTCACCGACGTCCATTAGAGGCCTTCCTTCAATAGACGAAGGCCAACCACTCTTTTACAGTTTCACTCCTTTTGATGGGCTTAGGAGACAACTCTTACAGAAATTTCTCTCCTCTCTTGAAAGTTCAAAACATGGAAGAAAAAAAGGGAGGAGAACTTCTAGCCTTTATAACACTTTTGAGCTCTAAAAATCGGAGAGTAAGATTGGATTTTCAATGCCCTTTCATGCAACAAAGGGTGGGGTATATATAGGCCCCAAACTAGTTTGAATTTGGAGCTCATAAATATGTTTTCCTGGATTTTTGGGGTCCTGGAGATACTACCTCCTGATTGGGGCGGTACAACCGCCTGGCAGCTCGGAGACTAAGCCTTTGGGCAGTGCCACCGCCTGACAGGGGCAGTTGCACCGCCTAGTCTTGCTCGGAGACTAAGCCCAAGCGGTGACACCACTTGACTGGGGTGGTTGCACCGCCCAGTCTCGCTTGGAGACTGAGCCCAAGCGATGCCACCGCTTGACAGGGGCAGTTGCACTACATAATCTCGCTCGGAGACGGAGCCCAAGTAGTGCCACCTCCTGACTAGGGCGGTTGCACCGCCCAGCTTTCCTGGGAGACCATCTCCTGGGCAGTGCCACCGCCGACCCTAGCATTGCCATCGCCTAGCAGGAATTTTGGTCCAAATGAGTTGATCCATTCGGCCCAATTTGGGTCTATCAAGGGCCCAATTGCCCCCAGATTAAGTTAATTGGATCACCTCCCATTCCTAAATTAATCTACATGCTAACTACGATATTTCTTAAGACATTTACTACAACTTGCTCCGGTGTGTCAATCGCTTCTTCCGGCGAGCTTCCGATGAACTTCCGGCGAACATCCGATGAACATTCCGTGATGCTCCAGCGGACTTCCGGCAAACTCCTGGACTTGCGATGATCCACTTGGCGAGTTCCGACGAGCTTCTTTGGCAAGCTCCTGGACTTCTCGGATTTGTTCCCGTAGAACCTCCGACGACCGTCCGGACTTCCGACGACCGTCCGGACTTCCGACGAACTCTCAAACTCTCAACGTGATCATAGTCTTGACTCTAGCGCAACTCCTGCTACATGTCTTTCTTCCATCGTAGTTAACCCTATACACTTATCTCAACATATGGATTAGATAACAAATGACAATTGACTTCATCATCAAA
>NW_008992702.1:4424-14652 GCF_000313855.2 Musa acuminata subsp. malaccensis | reverse complement strand
TTTAATAATTCATCGAAAGATAAATTAGCATCTAATAAATTCGTTACCTCTTCTCCGATGGCCATTAAGCCGTAATGAGCAACTTGCTCGGTGTTGGACTCCTCTTCTTCGGATGCGCTCGATTCATCCCATGTTGCTTTGAGCGCCTTCTTCTTTGTTGTTTTCTTTTTGGCTTGGGGACAATCACTCTTGTAGTGTCCCGGCTTTTTGCACTCATAGCAAATAACTTGGTCCTTCTTGAGTTCAAGTTTATTTTTAGTGTCATTCTTAAACTTGTTTCTTTTAATAATTTTTTTAAATTTTCTTGTTAGAAGTTCCAAGTCATCGTCACAGTCCTCATCACTTGAGTTTTCTTTCAAGTGGTCTTCCAAAGTTCTAAGTGTCATATCCTTCCTGTTCTTTGGAAGGTTTTCTTCTTGCTCTTCATGAGCTTTGCAAGTCATCTCATACGCCATTAATGACCCAATTAGTTCTTCAAGAGGGAAGTTGTTTAGATCTTTAGCCTCTTGAATAGCAGTGACTTTAGGGTCCCAACTCTTAGGAAGGGATCTTAGAATCTTATTTACGAGCTCAAAATCTGAAAAACTTTTTCCGAGTCCTTTTAGACCGTTGATGACATCCGTGAAATGGGTAAACATGTCGCCAATAGTCTCACTCGGTTTCATTCGGAAAAGTTCGAAAGAGTGTAACAAAAGATTGATTTTTGACTCTTTCACTCTACTTGTGCCTTCATGAGTCACTTCGAGTGTGTGCCAAATATCGAATGCAGTTTCACAAATAGAAACACGATTAAACTCGTTTTTATCAAGTGCGCAAAATAAGGCATTTATAGCCTTTGCATTGAGAGCGAAAGCCTTCTTCTCCAAATCATTCCAATCGATCATTGGAAGAGAAGACTTCGAAAAACCATTTTCGACAAGATTCCAAAGTTCAACATTCATAGAGATAAGAAAGATCCTCATTCGGGTCTTCCAATAGGTGTAGTCCGTCCCATTAAGCATGGGTGGACGTGTAATAGAATGGCCCTCTTGCTTTCCGGCGTAAGCCATCTCTCTTGAATTTTAATCCGTTTGAGAGTTAACCGGGCTCTGATACCAATTGTTAGGATCGAGAGCACTAAGAGGGGGGGGTGTGAATTAGTGCAGCGGAAAACTTTCTGCGATTAAAATCGAAAGCTGCGTTCGACCGATAAAAATAACTTCTGTATGAAAGTTGATACTAATCAATGTTAATGTCAAACTAAGCAGGCAGTTTGCAGCTATGATGAAAACCAGAATATCGGCGTAAACTGAAATCCGAAGTTCGTACGAAGAAACTGATTTACGTCTAAATGCTGATTCGTAAATCACTTGATTAGATAAGACGTAGTTTAAGTAGGAGTATAAAGGCAGTGTGCAGTATTGGTAAAGCTCAAAACGTAAATGCAATCTGCAATATGATGATCATACGAAAAAGCATATTTATGTCTAAACGCAGATTTACGTCTAAACGCAGATCTACGTCTAAACGTTGAAACTTGTTTGTAAAATCGCAGAGGGTAGTAACTATTGAGAAGTTTGCAGTGAAGGTAAAATGCTTAAAGGAAATGCAAACCGAGATTTAGAGTGGTTCGGTCAATCTTGACCTACTCCACTTTTGGCTTCCTCCACCGATGAGGTCACCGACGTCAACTAGAGGCCTTCCTTCAATAGGCGAAGGCCAACCACCTTCTTACAGATTCACTCCTTTTGACGGGCTTAGGAGACAACCCTTACAGAAGTTTTCTCTCCTCTCTTTACAACTCAAACTTTGAAGAACAGAGAGAGGAGAACTAGCAGTTTTGAGCTCTAAGAACCACAGAAAGACAACAAGATTTCGAGTGTGTGTTCTATGCTTTCAGTGCTGAATGGGTGGGGTATTTATAGGCCCCAACCCAGTTCAAATTTGGAGCTCAAATCTGTCAATTCCCGGAATTCCGGGATCAGGCGGTTGCACCTCCTGACTGGGGCGGTTGCACCGCCTGGCAGAGCTCGAAGACTGAGCTTCTGGGCGGTGCCACCTCTGTCAGGGGTGGTTGCACCTCTCTGCCAGAGCTCGAGGACCGAGCTCAGGCGGTTGCACCGCCTGACTGGGGAGGTTGCACTTCCTGGCAGAGCTCGAAACTTGAGCTATGGCGGTGCTACCTCTTGACAGAAGAGGTTGCACCGCCCAGTCTCGCTCGGAGACTGAGCCCGGGGCGATGCCACCTCTTGGCTGGGGCGGTTGCATCGCCCAGTCTCGCTGGGAGACCTAGCCTGGGCAGTGCTACCTCCTAGCTTGGGCGGTTGCACCTCCCACAGCAATCAGGGTCCGAATGGGTTAATCCATTCGGCCCAATTTGATTCTTTCAGGGGCCCAATTGCCCCAAGATTAAGCTAATGGGATCACCTCCCATTTCTAACTTAATCAATGTGCTAACTACGATTATTTCCTAAGACATATTCTGCAGCTTGCTCTGGTGCGTCAATCGCTTCTTCCGGCGAGTTTCCGGTGAACTTCCGTCGATCATCCGACGAACCCTCGGTGATCCTCCTGCGGACTTCCGGCAAACTCCTAGACTTGCGACGATCCACTTGGCAAGTTCCGACGAGCTCCTTTGGCAAGCTTCTGGACTTCTCGGATTTGTTACCGCAGAACCTCCGACGACTGTCCGAACTTCCGTCGAGCTCTCGAACTCCCAACGTGATCATTGTCATGACTCCGGCGCAACTCCTGCTGCATGTCTTACTTTCATCGTAGTTAATCCTGCACACTTATCTCAACACACAGATTAGACAAACAAATGACAATTGACTTCATCATCAAAATCCGAGATTCAACAATACCAACAAGTCATTGGCTCCTTACAGTACTTAGCTCTCACCCGTCTAGACATCTCCTTTGTAGTCAACAAATTATCACAGTTTATACAGAGGCCATCTACTATACACTGGTCTGCGGTCAAATGAATCCTGTGATATCTTAAGGGGACCCTCAATCATGGTCTCTTTCTTCGTAAACACTCTCCACTTCATCTTCATGCCTTTGTTGATGCTGATTGGGTAGGCAACATTGATGATCGAACATCCACATCAGGGTACATTGTCTTTCTTGGCGCTAATCTAATCAGTTGGAGTTCTAAGAAGCAAAAGACAATCGCATGGTCTACAACTGATGCTGAATGCCGTACCATTGCCACTGCCATTGCATAACTCAATTGGGTCACAAATCTACTCAAGGAACTCAACATCAGTTCCTCTCCTACAATATATTGTGATAATGTCGGAGCTACCTATCTATGTGCTTATCCAATGTTCCACTCCCGCATGAAACATATTGCTATTGACTTCTACTTTGTGCGAGATCAAGTAGTCCGTCGTCAACTTTGTGTTTCTCTTGTATATACGACTGATCAATTAACTGACTTACTCACAAAGCCTCTCGCTCGTAAACTGTTTGCATTGCATCGATCCAATATTGGTATCCTTGATAGGAGCACCATCTTGCAGGGGCATGAAAGCAGATAAGATTTTCCTAACTGTATGAGGAAATCTCTCTACTCTGTTGAGGGAAATATTACCTCTTAACCTATATAAATAGGGGGAAAACAACTTCAATGTAAAACAACTTCTTCGATAATTATTCTTGTCTTCAATCTTTTTCAACACAAATGAGTTAATATCACACAAATTATGCATTCCCTTTTTAGTTTTAGTTTCTGTGATACCCTAGTCTTTCATACAAAAGGATTACATCATCATTTGAAAACTAAAAGCAATACGCAAATCATCAAGATACACATTATTGCTTCTTGTAAGGTGTTAACATGCAATTGTCATGATCAAATTTTTAATTTTTGAAAATCACTATAAAGAGAAGCAAGATCCTCTTATATATATATATATATATATATATATATATATATATATATATATTACTAATTTAAAAATAACTCATGAAATGTATTAAGTAATTTCATAGTAAGATAAAGGGGTTTTGGTTGAGTTACTTACTTCGTTGTCAAAAGCTACCAAAGTGTAGTTCACCATCTCATCTTCGTTGGTTTGCTCCTCGTCGTCAGATGTATTCATTGTTAGGAAAAGAGTAGGCACTAAGAGGGGGGTTGAATTAGTACAATGATAAAAATTACGTCTGTTCAAAAAACCTTCGTATGATAAAAATCGATTTTGACGAAAACTGTTTCGAAGAGAGGTTAACTTGAAAGCATTTTCGTAAAGATAGCTTGAAAGTGTATGGAAGAGCATAGTGGATGTAAAGCAAGTTAAGAGGTTTGCAGTAAAGTAAATTACTCAAATATAGAAATGCAAACCAAAGAAGAACACGTCGATTTTATAATGGTTTGGTCGTCGTGACCTACATCCACTCCACCGATTCCTCTTCCGTCGAGGCCACCAGCATCCACTATCAATCTTCCTTTTAATAGGTGAAGATCAACCTCCTTCTTACAGCTCTTTCTCCATTTACCAAGTCTAAGAGATAACCATTACACCCCCACTCACTCCTCTCTCAAACTATTCTAACACTTAGAACTTTAAGAGGAGTTTCACATAAGGTTCAGAGTTTCTTTCCTTTTTTTACTCTCAATACTTGTGTATCTTAACCAGGAATGAGAGGGGTATTTATAGGCTTCAAATTGATTCAAAATTGGAGCCTAAAAACATCTCATCCCGGGTTTCCTAGGTCCGGACGGTACCATCGCCAGTGTCAGTCTAACGCTGACATTGCACTGGGCGGTACCACCGCCTAGCACTGGGCCACTGGGCAGTGCCACTGCCCAGACTAGCAGTACCATTGCCTGGCACCCTGCTGTGGGCGGTACCAACGCCTGACACAGTCTCGAAGACTGTGCCATGATGGTGCCACTTCTTGGATCACTATTTGGGCTTTTGGGCCTAACATAGTCCTTACATGGGCCCAACTAGCCCATAATTCGGTTGGCCCAATTCCAATCTCAATTACTTAAGCTAAACAAGTCCTTAGGTCTTGGTTTCTTCCGGCGAGCTTCTAGCGATCTTCCGGCGAACTTCCGACGATCTCTCAGCAATGTTCCAACAGACTCCCGGCAAGCTCTTGGACTTTACGACGATCTTCTTTGGCAAGTTCCAACGAGCTTCTGTATCAATCTTCGGGACTTCTCGACAGAACTTCCGACGAACGTCCAAACTTCCGACGAACTCTCGAACTCCCAACGGAATCACGTCCTTGACTCCGAGACTTCACTTTGCTTTTTTCCTTGCTATCGTAGTTAATCCTACACATGTAAAAACATACTTCAATCTAGACAATTATTACTAAGCATGAATCATGTTGTCCGATATGTCATTGGTCAATCGACGCTTCATCTTACTCTTAGGCGCATCGTCCTCTCTTGCGGCCTATTGACCAATCAGCTAGTTGACCTCTGCAACTCCGATATCCTTGGCGCAATATATGCTCTTCTTGGCCCGATGCCCGAATCCATGGCCCGAATCCTTCTATCGATACGTCGACCGATCTTCCGGCTCGATGTCCAATCTTCTAACATTTTTCCTCCGGTCCAACATGATTCTGTTGAATCTCGGGATTTGATGATGAAACTAATTGATTGTGTTTAGATGCTTAACTATATTTTGAGTGATGCAGGTCTACTCGATCAGGATTAGACAATTGACGCAGGAGGAATTGACGTTGCGCCGAAGGAGATCACGTCAGGATATTGGACGGCAGAAGGCTTCAGACATCGGGCATCAGGCCAAGGAGAGCGAAATTGCACCAACGATATCGGGGTTACGGAGGTCAACCGCTAATTGGGCAACAAGTCACAAGAGAGGACGATGCACTAAAGAATCGGATGAAGCGCCAACCAATGACGTGCCGGGCAACAAAATGTCAATTCGCGTTGTAATAATTGTCTAGATCGGAGTAGAGTTTTGGCTTGTGTGTGAAGGATTAACTACGATAACGATGAAGACATAAAGCGAAATAAAGTGTCAGAGTCAAGTGCGAAGGATTCGTTGGGAGTTTGAGAGTCCGACGAAAGTCCGAAGGTTCATCGGGAATGCTGCCGGAACTAGCCGAGAATGAGTAGGGAGCTTGCCGAAGGGTTTTCGGAAGCTTACCGGAAGATACATTGGAAGTTCATGGAGCTTGCCAAGAAAGATCGTAGCTTGCTGAAGAAACTCATCCGAACTTGCCAAGATCAAATCGTGAAGTCTAGAAGCTTGCTAGGAGTCTGTAGAATGGTTTCCGAGAGTTTATCAGAAGACCGTTGGAAGTTCACCGGAAGCTCGCTGGAAGAAGTCTTGACTTGCGGACTTTGTAAAAGCTTAAGAAATATCTTTAAATTCGTAGTTAGCATGTTAATTAGGGTTATGATTAGGTGTTAATCCTATAACCCATGTAGGGGCAAATTGGGCTCGAGTTCGGACTGGTTTGGGCCAAGTTTAGAACCCAACCAGTGAGCTGAAATAATGTAGGTGGTGGCACCGCCAAACTAGGTGGTAGCACTACCCAAAACCTGAGGATTGGGCAGTGGTACCATTGGACTGGGCGGTAGTGTAACATCCCTCATTTCTGAATTTTCGTATAAGTTTCTAATTGTAATGTAAGTATCTTTTTTAAGTTTGATAAAATTTCAAAGAATGAATCTGAGAACTTATTCATAAGAGTTGGAGGATTTGTTAAAGAAAAATCTGAGGACCTATATGTAAACCCTGAGGACCTAATCGTAAATATAATAAATACAAGGACTAAATTGCAAAATACACAAAATGACAAATCCCACCATTTAAGCCTCTCTGCCTTCGTTCTTAAGGAAGCAGAGAAGGCAGCTGCGTGGATGATCAGGGAAAGAAAGAAAGAAGAAGAAGAAGAAGAAGAAGAAAAAATTGGGGCTTTAAGGTTTCTTGCTCAAATCTTCTCACTTAGGGTCAAAATTCTCAAAGGCAAGTGTTCTAACCCCATCCTACAGAATTATTAGCCTTTGATCTCATATTTTTTCTGAATTATTCGAAAGATTTCAGCCTAGAACCGGATATTTCTCTTGTTAGATACAAAAATCATGGATCTGAAATTTTTCGGTAAACTGACCCCTATACATTGTTCCAGCCATAGTTTTCAGTACCGAAGATGGATTTAGGCAGGACCTTGTTTATTTGAAAGTAGACTCTTATACCTTCCTTTTGACACTGATTTTGAAAAATTTGGACTCCAAATACTTACCCAAATGTCTGTTTCAAATGAGCCTATGGATGCTGCAAAACAGGGATCAAGATTTCTGACCTTTTGATACTAAAATGCCTATAACTCCCTGTTGGAAATTCTGATTTGTACCAAACTGATTTTATTTGAAACTAGACTTGAAAATATTTCTTTTGATATATATATTGAAAAATTTGGAATTCAAAAGCCTATTCTGGTATCCGTTGATTCCGCCCTATAGATTCTGCAAAACAGTGATTTAGTCTTTGACCTTTGGTCACTAAATCTATGGTAACTCCTTGTTGGAAACCTTGATTCGTATGAAACTTATTTCATCAGAAAACAGATTGATATATATTTCAACAGTAGTTTTCTTATGGGTATTGGAGCATAATTGATATTCTAAAGTATTTGTTCTATGTGCCACTTGAATTCTGTCAGAAATTGAGCTTTGGTCGATTTCGCGTATTCTGTTCCATTCCTTTGGATATTGAATTCATCTAACCTTCTTATTTGAATTGAGCTAAATATGATTGCTTGGAATCCCTGTATACCCTTGCTTTCATTTCATTCCAAAATCTGAATACATTTGTGAGAGATTTATTCCTTGCATCGTATTGTCTCGAAAAGGCACATGTACGTTTTGTTATTCCGCGTGTGCTTCCGATATATGCTACTTATTGTTAAAACTGCCCTCTTGTACTCTGGTGTTTGTGGGATTGTCTGGACCTTTGCCAGAAATGGTAAAGGGTATGTGTTTAGAGCCTACGATGCTCTGCCGGCCCCCTCTGGCTTCACCTAGACGTGGGTGGATGGAGCTCCCAGACGTGGGAGACTTCTGTCTGGTGGTCATTCAGAAATGGATGAATCACGTTCTGTCTGAGGTCCCACTACACCTTCTGTATGTTTGATATGATATCCAGAGCTTTGGTTATGTGTTTCTGTACATGCTTTGGATAAGAATGTTATGATTGCAACATCAAAGACGACGTTTGAGCTTCTGTACAGTATTTGTTATTGATATGCTCTGAAATGTTTCATTCACTGTTGATATGCTTCAAAATGTTCCATATGCCGTTGATATGCTCCGGAACATTTCATAAACCATTGATAAACTCCGAAATGTTTCATTTATTACTGATATGCTCCAATTACTCTATGCCCCATCTGTTATGAGCCAAGTATGTTTGATTGAAATGACCTTGTGATTCTGCACCTAATGATATTATGTCTATTAGTTCTTATATCCTACCTTGTATTGTGAAACTTTATCTCTTTGGAAATTGCCCTATTTTGATATGGATATGTTAGTCACTTGCTGAGCTCTATATGCTCACCCCATTTGTTGATAAATTTTTCAGGATAGCGTATCGCTTGCTTAAATGTTAAGATTGGGCTGAGGCAGTAGAAAGTTAGAAGATTTTGGGCAGATCTTTATTAGCATATATGTATTTGTTGTATAAGCCACTCTGTATCTAATGAAATGTTGACGATGAATCTAAACCTGTGGATTTTGTTTAAGTTTAAGGATCCCTCATGTTTAGGATTTTGGAATGTTAAGTTAAATTCATGTAATGATATGAACTTATGGTAATCGTTGGTTTGGTGACTGCATAGACTTCCCCACTTGTGAATTTATGTTGTGGTTATTATTTTGATGAGTTGAGTTCAGATTTTATGAATCATCGAGCGATGTGTTGTATGTTTATGAACTGCACAGGGTTTATAAATTTGTAGATTATAGAGGTGAAATTTTGATCTGAATGTTTTCTTAGTGACCTCAAATGTTAGTTTGGATCCTGGATTGGTCTGTGATAAAAATTTTAATATTGTCGATATTTTGAGGTGCGTGACAAGTAGCACCACCTACCACCCGAGAGGTCGGGCGGTGGCACCGCCAGCCTTGGGAACCCAAGAGAATTCAAAATTTGGAGCCCAAATTTGAATCCTCTTGGGGCCTATAAATACCCCTCAATTCTTAACAGAGAATATAACTTTTGAGAAGCAATAGATTGAGAAAAAAGTCTTAGCAAAATCTTTAGCAAGTCTTATTTTCAATTGCTTGAGTGTTCACCTCCTTCATTCTCTTTGAAAATTTGTAAGAGTGTAAACCACTTGTAAAATGTTGTAAGAGGGGTATTTGTCCTTCCCCTTCAAAATGATTTGCTAGTGGAAGTTGGGAACCTCATCGAAGAAGACTTCACAAGTGGATGTAGGTCATTTGACCGAATCACTTTAAATTGGTGTGTTCCTTGAATGTGTGAGTACTTATCTTTCTGAAATCGTTATTTACACAACAGCAAGCTTTCGGTTTTCATCTTCTCACCTTACTCAAGCTACTGTCGAATTGAAATCTCCTTGTATTTACAAAATTATTTTTAACTTACGAGTTTTAAACCGCTGCACTAATTCACACCCCCTCTTAGTGCCGCTCCGATCCTAACAATTGGTATCAGAGCTCGGTATTTCTCATTTCGGATTTACACCCAAGAGAAATGGCTCTTCATGGCTTTCAAGATGGCTTTTCGGTTGTTCGTCCATCATTAAACGAATGGTCGGATTTGGAGAAGAAGTATTTTTCTCTAAACACAAAGGCTATGAATGTCTTATTTTGCGCTTTGAATAAAAATGAGTTCAATCGGATTTCTACATGCGAAACGGCTTTTAATATTTGGCGAACACTTGAAATCATGCACGAGGGAACTAGTAGAGTCAAAGACTCAAAAGTTAACATTTTATTGCATGATTTTGAGATTTTTCGAATGCCACCAAGTGAGACTATAGGCGACATGTACACCTGTTTCATGGATGTCATCAATAATCTAAGAGTTCTTAGTGTTAGGATCGAGAGCACTAAGAGGGGGGGGGTGAATTAGTGCAGCGGATATTTTTCAGCGATTAAAAAACGAAAGCTGCGTTCGTTCGATAAAGACTATTTTGATGCAAAACCCGATTCTAAGATTACTTATGATTAAGTGCAGTTTATGTTTAAACACAGTTAGCGTCTAAACGTAGTTTGCGTCTAAATGCA
>NW_008992701.1:84689-100637 GCF_000313855.2 Musa acuminata subsp. malaccensis | reverse complement strand
TATTTTTTTTTTAACATGTAATTTTTAAGAAAATTAATTCTATATTAAAAATAAAATGTATTATGAAGAGCATCATGTAATTTCGAAATAATTCAAGAGAGTTGAGTTACTTACCTTGTAGTCGAAGCCCGTCAAAGCCCGTCAAAGCCCAATTCGCCGTTTCACCTTTGGAAGTTCTTGATTCATCCTTGGTTGCCTTCCTCTTCTTTGGCCTCTTCCTTCGTTCAAGTTCATTATCTATTTTAGATTTTTGTTTAATAAACTTATTAAGATTTAGTGTTCGAAGTTCAAGTTCATCATTGTCCTCATCACTTGAGTCATCGCTCAAGTGGCATTCATTTGTCCGGAGTTCCAAATCCTTCCTGTTCTTTGGAAGGTGATTGTGTTCAACATGTTCATCATGTGCATTGTGCATCATTTCATATGTCATCAACGAACCAATTAGTTCTTCAAGTGGTAAGTTGTTTAGGTTTTTAGCTTCTTGTATTGCAGTTACTTTCGAATCCCACTTCTTAGAAAGAGAACGCAAAATCTTGTTTACGAGTTCAAAATCCGAAAAACATTTTCCAAGAGCTCTTAAACTATTGACGACATCCGTGAAACGGGTGTACATGTCGCTTATAGTCTCGCTTGGTTGCATTCGAAAAAGCTCAAAATCATGCAATAAAATGTTAACTTTTGAGTCTTTGACTCTACTAGTTCCCTCGTGCGTGATTTCAAGTGTTCGCCAAATGTCAAAAGCCGTTACGCATGCAGAAATCCGATTGAACTCATTTTTGTCCAAAGCGCAAAATAAGGCATTCATAGCCTTTGCGTTTAAAGAAAAATACTTCTTCTCCAAATCCGACCATTCGTTCATCGGTTTGGAGGGAAGTTGAAAATTGTTTTCAATGATATTCCATAAATCCAAATTCATAGAAATCAAGAAAACTCTCATTCGAGTTTTTCAATAAGTGTAGTCCAATCCATTAAACAACGGTGGATGAACAACTGATAAGCCTTCTTGAAGAGCCATTTCTCTCGGGTGTAAATCCGAAATGAGAAATACCGGGCTCTAATACCAATTGTTAGGATCAAGAGCACTAAGAGGGGGTGGATGAATTAGTGCAGCGGAAATCTTTCACTATTAAAATCGAAAGCTGCGTTCGTTTGATAAAAACGAATTCGATGTAAAAGCCGATTCTAAGATTACTTTAACTTAAGAATAAGCGAGATGACGTTAAACTAAATCTATGAAGGCAGTTTGCAGTTTATGATGAAAATCAGAATGCAAGCGCAAACTGAAATGCGATGTTCGTACGATAAAACCGGTTTACGTCTAAATGCCAATTTTGAAGATACTACTCTTTGAGATACGTTTTATAAATGCGCAGAAGGCAGTTTGTAGTTATGATTGAAATCAAAACGTAAACTGAAATGTAATGATCGTACGAAAAAGCCGATTTACGTCTAAACGCAGATTCAGAAAGTTCTAAACTTAGAAACTCGTTCGTAAAAGCACAGAAGGCAGTAGCTATTTAGGAGGTTTGCAGTAAAGATAAAATGCTCAAAGTAAATGCAAACCGAGATTTAGAGTGGTTCGGTCAATCTTGACCTACTCCACTTTTGGCTTCCTCCACCGACGAGGTCACCGACGTCAACTAGAGGCCTTCCTTCAATAGGCGAAACCAACCACCCTTTTACAGTTTCACTCCTTTTGACGGGCTTAGGAGACAACTCTTACAGAAGTTTTCTCTCCTCTCTTTACAACTCAAAACATTGAAGAAAAGAGGGAGGAGAACTTTTGGCCTTTACAACAATTTTGAGCTCTAAGAATCACAGAAAAGGATCAAGATTTCGGTGTTAGTTCATACCCTTTCAGTGCTGAATGGGTGGGGTATTTATAGGCCCCAATCCAGTTCAAATTTGGAGCTCAAAACTGTCAATTCCCGGAATCCCGGGATCAAGCGGTTGCACCTCCTAACTGGAGCGGTTGCACCGCCTGGCAGGGCTCGAAGACTGAGCCTTTGGGCGATGCCACCTCCTATCAGGGGCGGTTGCACCTCTTGCCAGAGCTCGAAGACCGAGCTCAGGCGGTTGCACCTCCTGACTGAGGTGTTTGCACCGCCTGGCAGAGCTCGAAGACCGAGCTCAGGCGGTGCCACCTCTTGTCAGGGGAGGTTGCACCGCCCAGTCTAGCTCGGAGACTGAGCCCAGGCGGTGCTACCTCCTGGCTGGGGCGGTTGCACCGCCCAGTCTCACTCGGAGACTTAGCCTAGGCGGTGCTACCTCCTAGCCTGGGCGGTTGCACCTCCCACAGCAATTAGGGTCTGAATGGGTTGATCCATTCGGCCCAATTTGGGTTTTTTAGGGGCCCAATTGCCCCAAGATTAAGTTAATGGGATCACCTCCCATTTCCAACTTAATCATTGTGCTAACTACGATATTTTCTAAGACGTTTACTGCAACTTGCTCCGGTGCGTCAATCACTTCTTCCGGCGAGCTTCCGGCGAACTTCCGTCGATCATCCGATGAACCCTCGGTGATGCTCCTGTGGACTTCCGGCAAACTCCTGGACTTGCGACGATCCACTTGGCGAGTTCCAACGAGCTTCTTTGGCAAGCTTATGGACTTCTCGGATTTGTTCCTGTAGAACCTCCGACGACTGTCCGAACTTCCGTCGAACTCTCGAACTCCCAACGTGATCATTGTCTTGACTCCGGCACAACTCCTACTGCATGTCTTACTTTCATCGTAATTAATCCTGCACATGTAAATAAAACTTCGATCGAGACAATTAATCCTAAGCAATTAACCAAGTTCTCCGGCATGTCATTGGTCCCTCGACGCTTCGTCCGATTCTTCGGCGCATCGTCCTTTCCTGCGGCCTGTTGCCCAATCGGCCAGTTGGCTCTGCAACTCCGATATCCTTGGCACAATACCCGATCTTCTTGGCCCGATGCCCGAGTCCACGGCCCGAAGCCTTCTGTCGATAGGTCGACCGATCCACCGGCCCGACGTCCAATCTTCTGACATGTTCCTCCGGCACAACATGATTTTCCTGCTTTAATTGTCTCATCTTGATCGAAGAATCCTTCGTCACTCAAAACGCAGATTAAATCATAAACATATATCAAATGGTTTCATCATCAAAATACGAGATTCAACACAGTTGACGCAGGAGGAATTGACGTTCCGCCGGAGGATATCACGTCAGGATATTGGACGACAGAAGGCTTCGGACGTCGGGCATCAGGCCAAGGAGAGCGGAATTGTGCCAAGGATATTAGGGTTGTAGAGGTCAACTGTCGATTAGGCAACAAACTGCAAGAGAGGATGATGCGCTGAAGAATCGGACGAAGCACCAACCAATGACATTCCGGGCAACAAAATGTCAATTCGCGTTGTAATAATTGTCTAGATCGGAGTAGAGTTTTGGCTTGTGTGTGCAGGATTAACTATGATAACGATGAAGACATAAAGTGAAACAAAGTGCCGGAGTCAAGCGCGAAGGATTCGTTGGGAGTTCGAGAGTTCGACGGAAGTCCGAAGGTTCATCAGGAATGTTGCCGGAACTAGCCGAGAATAAGTAGGGAGCTTGCCGAAGGGTTTTTCGGAAGCTCGCTAGAAGGTTCATGGGAAGTTTATGGAGCTCGCGAATAAAGATCGGAGCTTGCCGAAGAAGCTCATTGGAACTCGCCAAGATCAAATCGTGAAGTCTAGGAGCTTGCTTAGAGTCCGCAGAAAGGTTTCCGAGAGTTTATTGGAAGACCGTCGGAAGTTCGCCGGAAGCTCGCCGGAAGAAGTCTTGACTTACGGACTTTGTAATAGCTTAGAAAATGTCTTTAAATTCATATTTAGTACATTAATTAGGGTTAGGATTAGGTGTTAATCCTATAACCCAAGTATGGGCCAATTGGGCCTGAGTTTGGACTAGTTTGGGCCAAGTTTGGAGCCCAACCAGTGAGCTGAAATAGTGTAGGCGGTGGCACTGTCAGATTAGGCGATGGTACCGCCCAGAACCCGAGAACCGAGCGGTGGCACCGCCCAGCACCCGAGAGGTTCGGCGGTGGCACCGCCAGTACACTGTTAGTGTCAGACACTGATAGGCGGTGGCACCTATAAATTTGGAGCCCAAATTTGAATTCAAAATTTGGAGCCCAAATTTGAATCCTCTTGGGGCCTATAAATATCCCTCAATTCTCAGCTAAGAATATAACCTTTGGGAAGTTAGAAATTGAGAAAAGCTTTAGCAAAAGTCTTGTTTTCAATAGCTTAAGTGTTCACCTCCCTCTTTCTCTTTGAAAAATTTGTAAGAGTGTGAACCACTTGTAAAAAGGTTGTAAGAGGGATATTTTTCCTTCCCCTTCAAAGTGATATACTAGTGGAAGTTGGGAGCCTCATTGAATAAGGCTTCGTAAGTGGATGTAGGTCATTTTGACCGAACCGCTTTAAATTGGTGCGTTCCTTGAATGTGTGAGTTCTTACCTTTTTGAAACCATTATTTACATAGCAGCAAGTTTTCGGTTTTCATCTTCTCACTTTACTCGAGCTACTCTTTCCAAGTCATTGACAAATTGAAATCTCTACGCATTTGCAAAATCGTTTTTAAACTTACGAGTTTTAATCTGCTGCACTAATTCACCCCCCCCCCTCTTAGTGCCGCTTCGATCCCTAACAATTGGTATCAAAGCCTGGTACTTCTCATTTTGGATTTACACCCAAGAGAAATGGCTCTTCATGGCTTTCAAGAGGGCTTTTCGGTTGTTCGTCCACCGTTGTTCAACGGATTGGACTACACTAATTGGAAAACTCGAATAAGAGTTTTCTTGATTTCTATGAATTTAGATTTATGGAATATTGTTGAAAACGATTTTCAACTTCCCTCTAAACTGATGAACGAATGGTCGAATTTGGAGAAGAAGTATTTTTCTTTAAACGCAAAGGCTATGAATGCCTTATTTTACGCTTTGGACAAAAATGAGTTCAATCGGATTTCTACGTGCGAAACGGCTTTTGATATTTGGCGAACACTTGAAATAACGCATGAGGGAACTAGTACAGTCAAAGACTCGAAAGTTAACATTTTATTACATTATTTTGAGCTTTTTCGAATCCAACCAAGCGAGACTATAGGCGACATGTACACCCGTTTCACGGATGTCGTCAATAATCTAAGAGTTCTTAGTAAATCTTTTTCGAATTTTGATCTCGTAAACAAGATCTTAAGATCCCTTCCAAAAAGGTGGGATCTTAAAATAACCGCAATACAAGAGATAAAAAATTTAAATGATTTTCCATTAGAAGAATTAATTGGGTCATTAATGACCTATGAAATGACACTTTTGGAACATTTTGAACCTGATAAGCACTTGAACCACCTTCCAAAGAATAGGAAGGATTTGGAACTCCGGGCAAATGAATATCACTTGAGCGATGACTCATGTGATGAGGACAATGATGAACTTGAACTTTGAACACTAAATCTTAATAAGTTCATTATACAAAAATCTAAAATAAACAATGAACTTGAATGGAGGAAGAGACCAAAGAAGAGAAAGGCAACCAAGGATGAATCAAGAACTTCCAAAGGTGAAACAGCGAATTGGGCTTTGATGGGCTTCGACTACAAGGTAAGTAACTCAACTCTCTTGAATTATTTTGAAATTACTTGAAGTTTTTCATGAGTGCTTAATTTAGATAGTAGGAATAGGAAATAAAAAAATAATTTTCAAAAATTATATCATGTTTTTCTTTTTAGCATCTTTGAAAAATTAAAAAATTTGATCATGAAAAGTATATTGCTAAGGTTTAATGCATGTTATGTTTTTAAATATTGAATAATGTATGCAACATTAGGGATGATAATTATATGATATGTGATAATGCTTAGGATTAATCCATGCATGTGTATCTTGATGATTTTCTGTCATGCATGAGTTCTTGAAGTAAATGTTGATTTGAAACTCTTATTTTAGATTAACATGTTTTTGGTCTAATCGTTTTTATGATGAATTAAGATGACATTCTCATGACATATTAAGATGACATAGTGCATGTATATCTATGTATGAATTTCTTGATAGTTTTTTGACGATAGATGTGATATCATGATGTGTTTGGTCTTGACGGCTTCATGATGAAACTTATGTTTCAATTTTAAATGATGATACATATTTTCACAAAAGACTTGAATACCCTCACATGAAATCAATTGTATGAAATGGAAATGAATTTTCTATCCTATTGAGATTAATGAATTTATTTTACCAATCTTGTGAATCTTATGAAAATAAACATGAATATTTTAAAAATAAATGAGTGTATCATGCATTTGGTCTTAATGATTTCTCTTGAACATACTTTTTGAAATCATACTTGATGATGAATATCAAGATATTTAAAGGATGTTATCATGGAATCATGCTTGATGATTTGTTTTACGAAATTTACCTTTTCGTCTTAAATGTTGACACTTGTTTTATTAAAGGTAAAGGCATGCTTATAAGAAGCAAATCACATGAATAGAAATTTATAAAAACAAAATGTGATCCTCTATCTTATCGACTATTCAATAAATCTATGCTTGTCATATATGAATTTATTGAATGTCACATTGATTATGATTTCGGATTTCACAAATACTTGATTCATACTTATGACATGAGACACATTTTAAATATGAATCATGTTCAATGCTTCAATTATGTTATATCTTCCTTAATTCATTTTGTTCTAAATTTATTTACCAAAGAGGAGAATCTTCCGAATGAATGAAATGATACAAATGAATCACTTATCGATATATCTTTTTGAAATATCTTTTTAATGTGATGTTGATAATTTGAGATGCCTGTTGGAATTCATGACATGAGATAATTGAATCCTTGACTTACTCTTTATATGGCTTGAAAATAGATGTTTAAAATCTTGCTTGATGAGTTGTTTTATAATATTTTGCTTTTACGTCTTGAACTTTCATGCTTATCTTGATTTGGCATATAAAGACTAAGACATGCTTAGACGAAGAAGAATCACTTAAAAAATACTTTTCCTATCTGATCAAAATTAATGATTTCATGATATTTTATGAATCTCGAAATTGATTTTGATGACTTGATTATGAGTTTCAAGTTAACAATTTGATTTAAATGAATTTTATCTAAATCATAATCTTGATCTTGCAAAACTAGAATCACAAATAATATCTTTTGATATTAATGAATTGATACTCACAATATGAAAGTATTGGTATTCATTACTTGAATTTGATTGAAACATTGCATGCTTAAATTAATCAATCTCCTATGTTTCAAAAATTCTTTAAATGCCTTATGTGATGATTGAAAATTAATTTGCTTTATGATAAATCATGAATCTTGACTTGATCTATGATATTGATATATTTTAATCATGATCCTTGGTTGTATAATTCTTTTGTTCTATTAAAAAGATTTGTCGAATGAATCATGTCCTTCTTGAATTTTCTTGACATCATGACATGATTTTGTAATATAGCTTGTATAATGATTAAAATTTTTTAGCCATTGATTTCTCCCTTCTTTTTTATAATGATAAAGGGGGAGTTAGTTTACTAGCCTGCATATTTCAAAGGAAGGAAAATTTGCTAGCTCGATCATTTTATTGAAAGAACTTGCTATCATGAACACTACTAATGAATTACAAATCTTGCAATCTAAAGAGAAGCAAAGAATTGCTATCTCGAAAGAAGCAAAAAATACAAAACTTAGAAAACTTACAATATAATTGCTCTTGCCATGCTTTGTATCAAAAATAGGTTGATATCCTTAAAAGCATCGCATTAAATTTTTTTGTGTATCGCAATGTATCACAAGTATCACAAATTGAAAATTTTGAGACTATTATCATATCACGTTTAATAATTAATGTCTTTCATGACATAATTTCTTTGCATTGTTGTCTTGTTTGCATCATGTGATGATTGAAATATTGATTGATGCAAATTCATAGTTTATGTAAAAGTCTAAATCATTGATTCCTCTCCTTCTTTTCGGTAATGACATAGGGGGAGAAAGATTGCTAGCTCAAGGCAAATGCTGGCTAGCTTTTACTCTTCCCTTCTTTTTGACAAAAACAAAGGGGAGAAAGCTTTTGCTAGTTAGAACATGCAAAGAAAAGCAAAGTGCAATCTTGCACAAAAATTCAAGTGTTGAATTGACATGATTGAACTTAAGAATCTTACTATGCTTTTGTGCTTATATGTTGTAATGAAGATCTAGCTTCATGTAGCAAAAACTTGCATATCTTTTAAAATAGCTAGAGCTACTTCTCCTTTTTGTTGATGGCATAGGGGGAGAAGTATATTGATGACTTCATGCATTGAATTGAATATTTTATATATATTTGCATGATGGTTTAAATGTTTTTCATAACATGTGATGAATGTTACTTAGATTTGGGATAATCTAAGTGTTCTATCAATGACATATTGATAGGAGGAGTTTGGTAAAACTCCGGGGAGTTATGGTTAACTCCGTTAGTCATCAATTAGTTGTCATCATAAAAAAGGGGGAGATTATTGAATCTCGGATTTTGATGATGAAACTAATTGATTGTGTTTAGATGTTTAACTGCATTTTGAGTAATGCAGGTCTACTCGATCAGGATTAGACAGTTAACGCAGGAGGAATTGACGTTGCGCTGGAGGAGATCACGTCAGGATATTGGACGACATAAGGCTTCGGACGTCGAGCATCAGACCAAGGAGAGCGGAATTGCGCCAAAGATATCGGGGTTGCGGAGGTCAACCGCCGATTGGGCAACAAGCCGCAAGAGAGGACGATGCGCTAAAGAATTGGACGAAGCGCCAACCAATGACGTGTCGGGCAACAGAATGTCAATTTGCGTTGTAATAATTGTCTAGATCGGAGTAGAGTTTTGGCTTGTTTGTGTAGGATTAACTACGATAACGATGAAAACATAAAGCGAAACAAAGTGCCAGAGTCAAGCGCGAAGGATTCATTGGGAGTTCGAGAGTTCGACGAAAGTCCGAAGGTTCATCGGGAATGCTACCGGAACTAGCCGAGAATGAGTAGGGAGCTTGCCGAAGGGTTTTTCGGAAGCTCGTCGGAACGTTCGTGGGAAGTTCGCGGAGCTCACCGAGAAAGATCGGAACTTGCTGAAGAAGCTCATTGGAACTCGCCAAGATCAAATCGTGAAGTCTAGGAGCTTGCCGGGAGTACGCAGAAAGGTTTCCGAGAGTTTATCGGAAGACCGTCGGAAGTTCGCCGGAAGAAGTCTTGACTTGTGGACTTTGTAATAGCTTAGAAAATATCTTTAAATTCATTTTTAGCATGTTAATTAGGGTTAGGATTAGGTGTTAATCCTATAACCCAAGTAGGGGCCAATTGGGCCCGAGTTCGGACTGGTTTGGGCCAAGTTTGGAGCCCAACCAGTGAGCTGAAATAATGTAGGCGGTGGCACCGCCCAGAACTCGAGAACCGAGCGGTGGCACCGCTGGACCGAGCGGTGGCACCGCCTAGCACCCAAGAGGTTCGACGGTGGCACCGTCAGACTGGGCGGTGGCACCGCTAGTACACTGTCAGTGTTAGACACCCACCGACAGGCGGTGGCACCGCCAGCCTCGGAAACCCAAGTGAATTCAAAATTTGGAGCCCAAATTTGAATCCTCTTGGAGCCTATAAATACCCCTCAATTCTCAACTAAGAATACAAACTTTGGGAAGTTAGAAATTGAGAAAAGCTTTAGCAAAAGTCTTGTTTTCAATAGCTTAAGTGTTCACCTCCCTCTTTCTCTTTGAAAATTTGTAATAGTGTGAACCACTTGTAAAAGGTTGTAAGAGTGGTATTTATCCTTCCCCTTGAAAGTGATTTGCTAGTGGAAGTTGGGAGCCTCTTCGAAGAAGGCTTCGCAAGTGGATGTAGGTCATTTTGACCGAACCACTTTAAAAACTGCGGTGTTATCTGGTTTGCATCCTACTCTTGCCATTTACCTACTGCAAACTTCTCTACTTAGTTACTACGCTTCCATACATTTCGAAGTTATCAAGCTTCTAAAATCGGTTTCCATTGATATTTCTTTTCAACGTACAAAAGATTTATCAAAACCGAAGTTTTAATCCGCTGCACTAATTCACCCCCCCTCTTAGTGCCGCTCCAATCCTAACAGGTGGCACCGCCTGAGCTCGGTCTTCGAGCTATGGCAGGAGGTGCAACCACCCCTAACAGGAGGTGGCACCGCCCAAAGGCTCAGTCTTCGAGCTCTGCCAAGTGGTGCAACCGCCCCAGTCAGGCGGTGCAACCGCCAGATCCTGGAATTTCGGTAATTGACAGTTTTTAGCTCCAAATTCAAACTGGGTTAGGGCCTATAAATATCCCACCCTTTCAGCACTTAAAGGGCACCCAGGAACCACCAAGATTCTGATTTTACTTTGTGATTTTTAGAGCTCAAAAGTGTTGTATGAGTTGAAAGTCCTTCTTCCTCTTTTCTTCCAAGTTCTAATCTGTTAAGAGAGGAAAGGAAATTCTGTAAGGGTTGTCTCCTAAGCCCGTCACAAGGAGTGAAACTGTAAAAGGGTGGTTGGCCTTCGTCTATTGAAAGAAGGCCTCTAGTTGACGTCGGTGGAGGGAGCCAAAAGTGGAGTAGGTCAAGATTGACCGAACCACTCTAAATCTCGGTTTGCATTTACTTTGAGCATCTTATCTTTACTATAAACCTCCTTAATAGCTTACTGCCTTTTGTGCTTTTACGAACGTGTTTCAAAGTTCAGTGCTTTCCGAATCGATGTTTAGACGCAAATCAGTTTTATCGTACGAACATCATATTTCAGTTTGCGCTTACGTTCTGATTTCCATCATAACTGCAAACTTCCTTTATATCTTTGCTTTAACTGCATCTCGCTTCATCTCAAGTTAAAGTGGTTTACGAATCGGCTTTCATACCAAAATCGCCTTTATCATACGAACGTCGTATTTCAGTTTACGCTTATATTCTGATTTTCATCATAACTGCAAACTGCCTTCATAGATTTACTTTAACGTCATCTCGCTTGATCTTAAGTTAAAATAATCTTAGAATCGACTTTCACACCGAAATTGCTCTTATCGTACGAACGCGATTTTAATCGTCGAAAGTTTTCTGCTGCACTAATTCACCCCCCCCCCCCTCTTAGTGCTCTTGATCCTAACAATTGGTATCCGAGCGGGGTTAACTCTCAAACGGATTAAAACCCAAGAGAGATGGCATACGCCGGAAACCAAGAGGGCCATTCTATTACACGTCCACCCATGTTCAATGGGACGGACAACACCTATTGGAATATCCGAATGAGGATCTTTCTTATTTCTATGGATTTTGAACTTTGGAATCTTGTCGAAAATGGATTTTCAAAGTCTTCTCTTCCAATGATCGATTGAAATGATTTGGAGAAGAAGAATTTTTCTTTAAACGCACAGGCTATGAATGCCTTATTTTGCGCTTTGGACAAAAATGAGTTTAATCGGATTTCTACGTGCGAAACGGCTTTTGACATTTGGCGAACACTTGAAATCATGCACGAGGGAACTAGTAGAGTCAAAGACTCGAAAGTTAACATTTTATTGCATTATTTTAAGCTTTTTCGAATGCAACCAAGCGAGACTATAGGCGACATGTACACCCGTTTCACGAATGTCGTCAATAGTTTAAGAGCTCTTGGAAAATGTTTTTCGGATTTTGAACTCGTAAACAAGATTTTGCGTTCTCTTTCTAAGAAGTGTGATTCAAAAGTAACTGCAATACAAGAAGCTAAAAACCTAAACAACTTACCACTTGAAGAACTAATTGGTTCGTTGATGACATATGAAATGGTGCACAATGCACATGATGAACAAAATCACCTGCCAAAGAACAGGAAGGATTTGGAACTCCGGACAAATGAATACCACTTGAGCGATGACTCAAGTGATGAGGACAATGATGAACTTGAACTTCGAACACTAAATCTTAATAAGTTTATTAAACAAAAATCTAAAATAAACAATAAACTTGAACGAAGGAAGAGGCCAAAGAAGAAGAACACAAAGTGGGATGAATTGAGCTCCTCCGAAGACGAGGAGAAAATCAAGAAAGGCGAGGTGGCAAACTATGCCTTAACCGCTTTCAATGATGAGGTAATTGAAATCCCCCTAATTTATTTTGAAATTACTTGATGCTCTCATGATGTTTGTTTTTTTGTTTAGAATTAATTTTCTTAAAAATTACATGTTTAAAAAAAAAATTATGATCATGCTAAGTAATTTCGAAAATGATAATATTGCATATTTTATGATAAACAAATAAAATGATTTTGATTGAAAATATGAAATCATGATTAAGAAGCAATAATGTGTATTACGTTGATTTCCATTTTTTATTAAAAAAAAATCATGTTTGATTTGAAGAAATGCATAATGATGTAATATTAAATATTTTGATTAACAATTTTATGTATGAGATTTTAAGCTTTACATGATTATAAGTATGTGTTATTTTCAGGAGTGTATTTGAAAAACTATGACAAAAATATGCTCGAATGCATGAACTTGTTAAGATTATTTTTCGAACTTTCTTGATTCAATGTTCAAATCACTTAATTGCCATGATGATTTTACACTATTACATGCCTTAATAACATGTTGGAAATTATGTGCTTTGGATACAAAAAATTTTATGATCATGAGCATGTTTTATCTTCATGATTGAACTTGAAAATCTATAGCAAAACCTTGTCCGAATGCATGAAAGTGTTAAATTTCATTTTTGGATTTTCTTGATCATAATAGTTCATTTTTGAGAATCAATTGAACTTGATGGTTTTCTGATGAAATTCACTTTTTGATCCTAAACGTTGATGCATGTTTAACATAAATGAAAAAACATGCTAACATAAAATCAATCACATAAAATGATATACTTAAAAAAGGGGAAAATATATTATCAATGAAATCATGAATCTACTTATGTTACGAATTTTGTGAACCATTAAAATGATTTTTGGTGATTTGAATTTGAATGAGTTTTATCCAAAATCATGATCTTGGTTCCGTGATATTTACAAATTAAGATTTATTATCAATCAAGATTTTTTCATTAATCGTTCTCCTAAGATTTTCTTTTGATAAATTATGGAGTAGGTTTTTCAAAAAGAAATCATGTCTTTTGGTATTCACATGTTCTAATCTTTCATGATATGATTTTTATGTAATTCCTTATATTCATGAAATGTTTATCTCATCACCTAATAATTTTTCTTGATATTCCTTATATGATGATAAGAATACATGAAATATTCAGTAATTTGTTTTGATGTATACAAATAAGAAGTTTCGATCATGTATGGTAGAATGTAATTTGACAAATTTGGTACCATCATGTTGCAAAATAAATGATGATTATGAATCATGCATTAATGATGATTGTATATTTTATGATTTGGCATGATGCATGCAATGATGAAATATTCATGAATTTGAAATGATGCATGCAATACTTATGACAATGACGTACATAATGTATTGCATATGATATGTATCATGAATGCTTTAAATGATGAATGTTTGGTATCATGATAAACATGTTGATAAATGCTTAAAAATTTTAATGTTTAAGTATCATGTATGATATATCTATTAATGATGATTGATTTATTTTTCGGTATCGTGCATGAAAAATAAGGTTTTTGAAATTATGTATGTTTTAATTTGAATATATAATGATGTACAAATAAAATTGATACTTACCTTTGTCAAAATCTGAAAATTGAAAAAAAGGGTCTTCCCTTCTTTTTGACAATGACAATGGGGGAGCAAGAATTTCTAGCGTGGACATCATGAAAAGAGGCAAACTAGCTAGCTTACACAATTCAAGATGAAAGCAAAAATTACACTCCTCTAAAGAGAAGATGCAAATGTAACACTTGCCAAATTGTTTGCTTGCCTCATGTAAAACGTTATCTCTTGATAGTTTGGCATTTTGCTAGCTTGCACTTTGCAAAGAAAGCAAAAATGACACTTCTCAAAAGAGAAGAAAGAGCTTGTTATCTTGAACATCACAAGCTTGCCAAACAAAAATTGCAAAAGTGCTATCTTGCCTATCTCAAGATGTAAAACTTGCAACTTGCACATTGCAATAGGAAGCAAGAATCAAAAGTTTACACAAGAAAGAGAAGAAAATAGCTGCTATCTCAAAAAATTAAACATGCTAAACTTACACCTTGCAATGGAAGCAAAATTGCGAGCTCAAACATTGCAAAGGAAGCAAAAATTTGCTAGCTTGCAACTTGTATATTTCAAGAAGCAAGAGTTGCCTTCTTGAACATCTCTAAATTGCTAGCTTGCAAGTTCTAAAATGTTGTAACATTGCTAGCTTGCATGTTCTAAAAGTGTTATCTTGTATGCTATAAAACTTGCATATCTAAAATTTGATAGCTTGAATGTTCTAAGCATGATGTAACATTTGCTAAATTTTCTAGCTTCAAAACTGCATGATGATAAAACTTGATATTATGTTTTTCATACAATAAGTTAAACTAATATTCCAAACACAAGAAAAGCAAGTATTCATGATGAGTATTGCAATGACTTGAATTCAGTTTGAATTCAAGATTCTATCAATATGGCATATTGATAGGGGGAGTTTGTTTAAACTACGGGAGTTAAGTTTAACTCCGTCATCAAGTGGTTTTTATCATAAAAAAGGGGGAGATTGTTGAATCTCGTATTTTGATGATGAAACTACTTGATATATGTTTATGATTTAATTTGTGTTTTGAGTGATGCAGGATGCTTCGATCAGGATGAGACAATTAAAGCAGAAAAATCATGTTGTGCCAGAGGAACATGTCAGAAGATTGGACGTCGGGCCGGTGGATCGGTCGATGTATCGACATAAGGCTTCGGGCCGGGGACTTGGGCATCGGGCCAAGAAGAGTGGGTATTGTGCCAAGGATATCAGAGTTGTGGAGTCAACTAGCCGATTGGGCAATAGGCTGCAGGAGAGGACGATGCGTCAAAGAATCGGACGAAGCGTCGAGGGACCAATGACATGCCGGACAACTGTTAGGACTCTAGCTTGGAGAGTCCTAATTGAGAAGCACATTCATGTAAAAATGTTAGGACTCTAGCTAGGAGAGTCTTAATTAAGAGGGACATTTTGTTAGGACTCTAGCTAGGAGAGTCCTAATTGAGACGGGCATTCATGTAGGAGGTTTTTTCTTAGAGAAGAATTAGGAGTTGTAAGGGATTAGGAGTCTTATTAGGAGTTGGTTAGAAGTAAGAGTCTTAAGTAGGTGTCCTATTAGGAGTTAGGGTTTAGAAGCCCTATAAATAGCCACGTATTCCTTCTCTTTTGATAAGCAATAGATGAATCTTTTCTGCAGCCTTTGAGCAGCAACTTGGAGGGAGGAACCCCTATAGAGTTCCAAGGAGGCCGATCCACTAAAGAGATCAACCCCAAGTTTAGAATCTGCAAGGGTTCTATCACCTAGTATCAGAGCAGCATTCTTGGCATCTTGATGCCCTTCCATTGCCATCCATCAGCCCTCCACAACCGCGCAAAGCAATTCCCACAATTGCTTAAAAGATCGTCGCCGAATTCCGCCATCATCTCCACCATCGTAGATCATCCTTTGATCTCCCCGTGAATTGCAATAGGTTCTGGTTTCCTACCTTACTGCTACTACAATTTAGTTATCCTTATTCGAAAATCCAAAAAAAAAAAAAAACTGTTCCTATATTGCTGCATAAACCTTTCGTCACAAAGTTTTAATCTCTACGACGAAAGATACATTGCAGAATTCCAGCCGCATAGTACCATCTGTTTGATCTTGCTACTGTGCTTTTTCTATCCAAATTTCTATGAAATTTTTATGACATCTTTGACACTTCCTAATAGCAGATTTCCCTTTGGTTTTTTCAAAAAATTCTCAATATAAACCATTGATCTTTTACA
>NW_008992701.1:12719-28217 GCF_000313855.2 Musa acuminata subsp. malaccensis | reverse complement strand
CAACAACCATTATGAATTTTTTGCTTTCTTCAACAGAAGGTGGAATATCTTGGGCATATCATATCAGAGGAAGGTGTGATAGTGGACCCCTTCAAAATTGAAGCAATGTAAAACTGGCCTACCCCGAGGAACGTAAAATTGCTACATGGTATTCTGGGTTTAATAGGCTACTATTGCAAGTTCATGAAAAACTATAGCGAGATCAGTGCACCACTTACTTCCTTATTGAAAAAAGATGTCTTCCAATGGTTGGATAGAGCCTTCGCTGCCTTCGACAAACTTAAGGCAGCCATGACGACGACGCTGGTGCTAACACTACCAGATTTTAACCGACCCTTCATTATTGAGGCTGACGCATCTGGAGTCAGAATTGGAGCCATTCTCATGCAAGATGGTCGACCACTCGCATACACTAGCAAGGCATTATCTCCCTCCCATCAAAATAAGTCAACATATGATAAGGAGATGCTCGCCATTGTGCGCGCAGCAACGAGGTGGAGACCCTACTTGATTGGTCGACGATTTCAAATTAAAATCGACCATAAAAGCCTCAAGTACTTTTTGGAGCGAAAGATACCATCCCCTGAGCAGGAAAAATGGGTAACAAACCTTCTTGGAGTTGATTTCGAAATAACTTACAAAAAGGGGAAAGAGAATGTTCTTGCAGATGCGCTTTCGTAGCTACCCGAGCAAGTTGAAGTTTCGATCGTTTCACTTCCGACCAGTGACTTCCTGGAGGATATTAAGATGGAATGACAAGAAGATTCATATACTACTAAGATTTTAAAAAAATTGGAGGAAGCACCAAGCCCCATGGCTCATTATAATTGGGACTCAAAAGAATTACACTATAAGGGATGCATTGTGCTTATGATAAATTCTACTTGCATCTTCATGAGAAGATTTTGGACAAAGTTATTCCATATGCAGGGTACTAAATTGAAAAGTTGTACGACACATCACCCACAAGCCGACGACCAAACGGAAGTTGTAAATAGGTGCTTGGAGATAGCCCAAAGCCACCCACCAAATATGACTATCCAAGGAGAACTTCAGACTCAGCCAAGTGCTATTATTGGTCGACGGATCATGACTCGATGACGACTATCCACTACTGAATTGCTAATATATTGGGCAAACCTACTAACAAAAGATGCCACTTGGGAGAACTATGATGACTTAAAGATCAAATTCCCAAAATTCATGAATCGTCAGCCTCGAGGACAAGGCTGATTTGAAGAGGGCAGGTCTGTTAGGACTCTAGCTAGGAGAGTCCTAATTGAGAGGGACATTCATGTAAAACCTACCTAAGTCGACCCCTATTAAAGAGGTGAAGAGGCCGGCTAGGGTTAGGAGGTTATTTCTTAGAGAAGAATAGGGAGTTGTAAAGGAATAGGAGTCTTGAGTAGGAGTCCTATTAGGAGTTGGTTAGAAATAGGAATATTGAGTAGGAGTCATATTAGGAGTTGTTTAGAAGTAGGAGTCTTAAGTAAGAGTCCTATTAGGAGTTAGGGTTTAGAAGCCCTATAAATAGTCATGTATTCCACCTCTTTTCATAAGCAATAGATGAATCTTTTCTGCAGCCTTTGAGCAGCAACTTGGAGGGAGAAACCCCTATAGAGTTCCAAGGAGGCCGATCCCCTAAAGAGATCAACCCCAAATTTAGAATCTGCAAGGGTTCTAACACTTAAGTATGTGATTCATAAATCTCATGAAGGTGCTAGGAGCATTAGATAGCTCAAATGGCATAACCAACCATTAATATACTTCTCTAGTTTTAAATGCTGTTTTCCACTCATCTCCGGGCCTCATTCTAATTTGATGATAGCCACTCCTCAAATCATCTAACCTTGGAATAGGAACGCGATAGTCCACTGTGATTTTGTTGATGGTGCGACTATCCACGCACATTCTCCAAGAACCATCCTTCTTAGGCACTAACAAAGCAGGAACCGCACAAGGACTCATGCTCTCCCGGATTAACCCTTTTTTAACCAATTCATCAACTTGCCTTTGAAGTTCTTCATGCTCCTTAGGACTCATTCTATATGCTGCCTTATTAGGTAGAACAGCCCCAGGAATAAGATCAATGTGATGTTGGATATCTCTCAAGGGTGGAAGGCCATGTGGAATCTCTTCTGGTATAACATCTTCAAACTCTTCCAAGATTTGTTTCATGATTTCTGGTGTCTCCTTGTGTTGTTCATTTTCTTCTACTACTAGTAGAGCCATAACATGACCACCCTTGTCTAATTCATCTTTGCATTTACCATAGGACATAAAAGTGCTAACTTTCTTTTTTGGTGCACTGATTTCGGATGGTTGTAATGGAGCTAAAATAATCTTCTTTTCATTCACCTTAAAAGAATAAGTATGTTTGTAGCCGTCATACAACACCCTTCTATCATAATGCCAAGGTCTTCCCAACAGCAAATGACAAGCATCCATAGGAGCAACATCACACCATACTTCATCTTTATAATACTTGCCAATAGAAAATGAAACTAAACATCTTTTAGTTACTTTGATGTCATTTCCTTTTTGCAGCCAACATAACTGGTATGGATGCGGATGAGGGATGGTGTCCAACTTTAGCTTCTGTACCATCTCCAAAGATACCACATTCTCAAAGCTGCCGCTGTCGATGATTACCAAGCATACTTTGCCAAGAGAAGTGCATTTAGTGTGAAACACATATTTTCTCACCCAACTTTCATCGTCGGCCACATATGACACTTGTAAACTATGTTGCAGTACAATAGACAAACCATGATCAGCATAAGTAATCTCTTCCTCATCATCACCGTATTTTGGTTCGTCATCAGTTTTATCTTCTCCTCCATCACTATGATCTTCCACCAAAGTTACAATCCTTCTATTTAGACAATCTGATGCGATATACCCAAAACCATGACATTTGAAGCATTTTCGGTCACTTGGGGTAGAAGAATTCGGTGTTTTTTTGCTGCCAGCAGATTCTTCAACCTTTTCTTGCACCTTCGATATCACCTTGCTTTGGACAGTAGGCTTAGAACTTCCTCCTTTTGTGTAGCCTTCTTTTGAGCCATACCAAAAACTCTTTTCAAACTTCTGTTGCTTTTCAACTTTTAATGCCAACTTGCTCACATCATTCAACGACCAATATAGCTGTAGCTGAACAACTTTAGCAATCTCATACTTCAGACCTCCTAAGTATCTTGCAATTGTTTGCTCTTCCGGTTCCACAAGCTCTCCTTTTAACATCAAATTATCAAATTCTGCAGTATACTCCTCCACACTAAGATATTTTTGCTTAAAATCATGTATTTTGAGAAAGATCTCTTGCCTATAATTATGAGGTAAATATTTTCTCTTTAGCTCCCTTTTTATTTTCTCCCATGTAACGATCTTACTCTTCCCCTCACGTTCTCTTTGTTTCTTCAGATTTTCCCACCAAAAGATGCATTCCGCCTTAGTTTGAGTGCCACAAGTTTGACCTTCTTTTGTTCTGGTGGTTCATGAAAATCAAAAATTCTTTCTACTGTATTAAGCCAATCGATAAAGTCATCAACATTTATTTTACCTTCAAATTCTGGAATATCAAATCTGGGGTTATATTTATTCTGCCACTCGTCTTGGACTTCATTTCTTCTCCGACATCTTCTCGACTCCCTTGGAAGAGGTGTATCATCATTAGAAGTAAACTCTCGAGCTTCATTTTCATGTTGGTTATGTCTACTTTGAAGTTCGTCGATTATCTCATTTTTTTCTTGTAGGCTACGTAGCAATTTTCATAGCTGCAGCCTCAACGACTCAGCGTCATCTTCGTGATCGCTACCTTCACCAACTACATCTTTTCCATTCCGCCTTGCCATGATCTCTAGCCTTTAGCTCTGATACCAAACTTATACCGGGGAGGGTACAAATGCAGAATGGATTTCGCAAGAACACCGATATAACAATTGTTCAAATAGAAAATGTCACAAAAGGCAAGGAACACACTTTTGAAGAAACTTCGGTAAAACGAAATATAGCTCACCACCAAGTTTAAAAATCAAAAGGGATACAGAAGATCACCACCCTAATGATAATAAACAAGGATACATAATTGAAAGCAAAAGACTCACCACTCAAGGACGAATCCAAGAGATATAGAGTTCAAAAGAGCACTCCAAGAGAGCTTCTGCCAATATCCTCAGTTTTCTAAAGTCTTTTCTAAGACCTAAACCCCAAAATAAATACTAGTGCATGAAACAACCCTTCATGCATAGGAAATTTTGAAATTAAGTGCTTTACAACTGCCAACCAACTCCATTAATGAATTCCTTAGCCATGAAGAAAAGCAACTCCATCATGATACAGCTTTACAGCTGCCAACCAACTCCATTAATATATTCCTTTGTGCTGGGAATATGCTGATGAGCTGTCTTATTTGAGTAGGCTGAGTTGAAGATTATGTAGCAATATTGTTGGCTGAAAAAAATATCATATTATCAGTATGATCCATATGAGCAGATTGTAGTAACTCTCGTGTCAATCTCCCCTGGTTGAAAAAGACTTGTCCTCAAATTCTTGTTTGTTTCGTCATCATGATTATAAAAATGACTTAAGTCAGCCACATTAAATGTTTAGGATACTCCGTAATCTTTAGGTAGCTCAATCTCATAAGCATTTTTGCCAATTCTCTTAAGCACCTTGAATGAACCATCAGCCTTAGGTTTCAGTTTTACAAATTTTCCCGGCGGAAACCTCTCCTTCCTTAGATGAATCCAAACCAAATCACCTGCATTAAACTCCACAAGTTTTTTGTGTGTGTTAGCAGCTTGCATGTACCTCTCATTTTGTTTCTCAATGGTTGCTTTCACACCCTCATGTAGCTTCTTTATCTGCTTAGCTCTTTCATCAGCATCTCCACTAAATTGCTTTGTTGTAGAATGAGCTTTATATTACTGCTTTGAATTCTTGTATGCTCTTGTCCTTAAAATTATTTGCATTCTTGAAAACTTTTGTATAACGTTTATGCTATATCGTATTGACTCATATAAACACATGTATATCCCATTGTTCCACATTTGCTTTCGATATGTGTCTATTCCAGTTTCATTCCTTTGGACATTGAATATAACTAACCTTCTTATTTGAATTGAGTTATATGTGATTGCTTGGAATCCTTGAATGCTCTTGCTTTCATTTCCTTTCAAATCTGAATACATTTGTGAAAGATTATGCTTGCAACGTATTGACTCGTAAAGGCACATGTACGTTTTGTTGTTCTGCGTGTGCTTCCGATATGTGCTATTTATTGTTCATACTATCCTTTTGTACTCTTGTGTTTGTGGGATATTGTGAACCTTTGCTAGAAATGGTGAAGGGAGTTATGCATAGAGCCTATGATGCTCTGCCGGCACTTATAACTTCACTCAAATGTGGGTGGATAGAGCTCACAGAAGTGGGAGAGCTCCCAGGCGTGGGAGAATTATGTTTGGTGGTCATTTAGAAATTGATGTACCATATTATGTTATGGTCCCACTTCACCTTCTGTATGTTTGATATGATATACAGAGCTTTGGTTATGTGTCTCCATATATACTTTGGATAAGAATGATATAAATGCAACGTCAAATTCGACGTTTGAGCTTCAGTTTCGTATTCGTTCTTTGATATTCTCCGAAATGGTGCATATGCCATTGATATGTTTCGAAATGTCCCATTTGTCATTGATATGCTCTGAAACATTTCATACGCCATTGATAAGCTCCGAAAATTTTTATTCGTTATTGATATACTCCAAAATGTTTCATCTATTATTGGGATGCTCCGAAATATTCCATATGTTGTTGTTATGCTCCGGAACATTTCCTACGCTATTGATATGCTCCATTTACTCTATGCTCCATTTGTTTTGGAACCAAATATGTTTCGATTGAAATGACACATATGATTTTGTATCTAATTCGATGGTATCCTTGAGAATTCTTGTATTCTGTCTTGCATTATGATACCTTACTTATTTGAAATCATTCCTTTTGTTTTGAATATGCTTTGTCACTTGCTGAGCTATTTTTAGCTCACTCCGTTGTTATATAAAATCTTTCAGGTCAGCTTGTCACTCTTTGAGATGTTTGAATTGGGCTGAAGTTGTGGAGAGCTATTCAGAATTATGGGCAAGTCTTGTTGGTTATTATGTTATTTTTGTATAAGTATATTTTTTATGTAATGAAATGTTGTCGATAAACCGAAATGGATATACCTTTAAAAAGTGTTAGAAGATCTCTCTTATTTGGAATTTCAAAATGTTAAGTCTAGTTTACGATGATATGAACTTGTGGTAAATTGTTGGAGTTATGATTGTATAAATTACTTAGCTTAGTGGATTTATAAATGTTGTTCATGTTTGTTAAGTTAGCTTGGGTTGCCATAAATGTGAATTATTGAGTGATGTAATATATGATTATAAACTGCACAGGTTTTATAGATGTGAATTTGATAGAATATTTTTCAGTATCCTCAAATGTTAGTTTAGATCCTGGATTGGTTTATGATGAAAATTTTAATATTATTGATATTTTTTAGGGGCGTGACACTACTGGCTGAAGATGGGGACTGATGTGGAGGAATATGTTCGAACATGCCTCACTTGCCAACAAGACAAGACGGAGCAGCGGAAGCCGGTGGGACTTTTGGAGCCGTTGCCCGTACCAGAAAGTTCGTGGGAGAGCATTTCCTTAGATTTCATATCAAGCTTGCAACTAGTCGGGAGACTCAAATCGATACTCATGATAGTCGATCAATTTTCAAAGTATGCAACTTTCATTGCTACTCCCCTACACTGTTCAGCAGAGGAGGCGGCCAAGCTGATGATGAAGGATGTGGTGAAGTATTGGGGAGTCCCACACAATATCATCAGTGATCGAGATGCTTGGTTCTTGGGACGATTTTGAACTGAGCTATTCAAACTGTTGGGATCCAAGTTATACTTCTCCACATGCCTCCACCCCTAGATGGATGGCCAAACCGAGAGGATAAACTCGCTCCTGGAGCAATATCTTCAGCACTACGTGAGTGCCAACCAACGAGATTGGGTGAAGCTGTTGGACATTGCCTAATTCTCCTACAACTTGCAGCGGAGCTCTACATCCAACAAGAGCCCCTTCGAGATCATTACAGGACAACAACTATCAACTCCTCACACCATGGCAATTAGGTATACTGGGATTTGTCCGTCGGCCTACCACTTCGCAAAGGAGTGGCACCAAAATGCAGATATTGCACGGGCTTACTTGGAGTAGGTGGTAAAAAGGATGAAGAAGTAGGCAGACTTGGGAAGGCGACCGCAAGAGTTCAAGGTTGACGATTTGGTGTTGGTAAAGCTCCAACCAACATCACTCCAATTCTTTAGGAACAAAGTCCACAAAGGATTGGTGTACAAGTATGAAGGGCCCTTCCCAATTATCAGTAGGGTAGGCAACATCTCCTACAAGTTGCAGTAGCCGGCGTGGTTCAAAATTCACAACATTCTTCACGCCAGCAACCTAAAAGCCTACCACTCGGATCCGTAAGATGCTTCCCAAAGTGTTCCAACTCGACTACCCCCCATCACAGCCTCCTATGAGAAGCGAGTTGAAACCATTCTGGCAGACCACAAGATAAAGCTACCCAATGGAGCTGAGTAGACAGATTACTTGGTGAAGTGGCGAAAGCTTCCCCGAACTGAAGTCAGTTGAGAGCTTGAAGATGCCATACGACATGAAAAAGTAATTATCAATAACTACAAACAAGCGTCGACGAGGGCGTTGACAGTTTAAGTGTGGGAGAATGTCACGAACTGTCATCGCGCACCTGCAACAACTCCGTTCAATGAACCATTCGTCACTCTTATCTATATGTACAGCAGCTTGGCAGCATGTTTTACCTTGGTTTTGAGTCATCTTGCTTATAAAAATGTAAGTTCGAACAAGTTGCAGCGCTATAAAGCGACTGCTCACCGAACCGAGCAAAACAGCCCCAAAACAGCTCCATTTTCGTTTACCACAGGCTATTTTCTGCAGTCCACTTTCGCTCACCAAAATGTCAGCCATCTCAGCCCCTTGGAACCCCTCCCGGGTGGCACAAGGCTGGATGGGGCTTTGGTATAGTGTCGGGCATTGAACAACCTTTTGCAAGTTTGCACGTTACCTTAACGGGAACTTGTTGTCGCACCCGGCACCCAGTGAGCAGTTGTTTATGGACTTACAGCTATTTGTTCAACCCTCTAAAGTCCTTGTTTTCTCCCTCTCCCTCTTTTCTCTTGTCCACGCAGGGTGCTCATTGAATTGCTTGTAAAGCTTCTCCCTTTCGCGAGACGTCGGGATTTGTCCGTCGCTCATTCTTTCGAACTAATCAACTTTCTCTTTTACAGGTCCTTTAGGACCTGCGAGAGGTTGCAAGTGGGCTGATCTTTGCAGAGCAATATCGTAAGGGCGAAGCACAACTTAGGCAAGGCAAGCTAAGTTCGCGTCTTTGCCGCAAGGGTGCCTCGCGACTTAGGCAACGCAAGTTAAGTTCACGTCTTGGCCGCAAGAGTGCCTCACGCCTTAGGCAATTTGAACTAAGGCCGTGACAAGTTGGGCCTATGTATGGATTGTGTTGGGCCCAATGAAAGGCCTAAATAATGACCCAACAGGTGGTACTATCATGGCATAATATCCGAGACTATGTCAAGCGGTGGTACCACCAGTCTGGGCGGTGGTACCGCCCAATGGCAATGTCAGGCGGTGGTGCCGCCCAAACACAGTCTTCCAAGCGATGGTACCACTAGACTAGGTAGTGGTACCGCCTAATGTTAGTGCTGCAGGTAGTGGTACCGCCCAGTACAGGCGGTGGTACCGCCAAGTCCCCAAAAACTATGGATGAGATATTTTTAGGCTCCATGTTTGAATCAACTTGAGGCCTATAAATACCCCTCTTATCCCTTGTTAAACAACACACAACTAAGAGCAAAAAAGGAAAGAAAACTCTATTTTAATTATGTATAAACTCCTCTCAAAGCTGTTAGTATAGTGTGAGAGAGGAGTAAAGAGGGGTTGTAAAGGTTCTCTCCTGAACCTGTCAAAAGGAGAATCGAGTTGTAAGTGTAGTTAATCTTCACCCATTAAAGGAAGATCGATAGTGGATGCCAGTGGCCTCGACGGAAGAGGAATCAGTGGAGTGGATGTAGGTCACGACGACCAAACCACTATAAAAATTTGGTTTGCATTTCTTTTGAGCAATTTACTTTAATTGCAAACTACCTTACTTGTTTTACATCTACTACATGCTCCCTTACGCTTCCAAGTTAATATCTTTATGAAATGATTTTTGCCAAAATCGATTTTTTAATTGAACGAAAGTTTTATTGAAGTGACGATTTTTCTACTACACTAATTATCCCACCACCCCCTCCCCCTCTCCCCCCCCCTCCCTCCTCTTAGTGTCGACTCATTCCTAACAAGTTGATCTTCGCCCATTGAAGGAAGATCTTTAGTGGACGCTGGTGGCCTCGACGGAAGAGGAATCGGTGAAGTGGATATAGGTCACGACGATAGAACCACTATAAAACTCGGTTTGTATTTACTTCTTACAATTTACTTTTACTGCAAACTGCCTTACCTGCTTACTACTTTCACTACACTTGTAAACGAGATTTTAAGTTATTTTTTTGAAATCAATTTTAATCGTAAGAAGGGTTTTTTGAACTGATAACTTTTATCCGCTGTACTAATTCACCCTCCCTCTTAGTGTCCATTCATTCCTAACAGCTACTTAGTCATAGATAAAGTAATAAAAAATTATATGGAGATACAAATCAAAGACGAGTGTTATACTAAATAGTGAGATACATAAATAAGATTAAATGATGAGTTTAGATCAAAAATATCATCTTTGTCAAACTAAATTATACTCAATTAAAGTTGCTACAATATTAGAATTATGTTAGTAAAAAAAATATGAAACAAGGCCTAAGAGGATCAAAATATAGACCTTAAGATAATTTCTTAAGCATCTCTATCTTATTTTGAGCTCATCCTTTTTACCAAGCATTTCAGTTTTACAGATTATAAACTGATGTTTTCAACTACTTTTGATTAACCTAAACTTTGATTTTTGGATATGTTTGTATGAATCTTTTACAATTTTAAGACCTCTAGTATGACTTTAATATGAGGTTGTTACGTAGAGTTATTATTTGGTTCAATTTGAGGTATGAAGAATCTTTTGTTTTCTATAGAATTGACCCCCTTAGGGATATGATTAGGCTTTGTCTTTTTAATATATTTTAAAAAAAATTCTTAGGACTCTATGGGATTTAGAATTGAGTGAATACTACATATGTGCATCGAGATATGAAGTTTATAAATTCAAATAGTCTCAACCGAGTTTTAGCAAAATAGAATAGATGTTAGTAGTGAATTAAGAGGATAGTTTAGCCTTTAAATAATTTTGTTTTAAGCTAAAAATTTGTGTGAATTTAGTTTTATATGTCTCCTTATTTTCTACAAAATTTTATGATAATTTAAGGTCATTTGGTCAGCTAAAATAGCGAAGAAAAACTTTTTCACAAAGTTATACGATAGTTTGAGTAATACTAACTAATTCATTAATTATAGAGAAAATTATTAAAAAATTAATAGTATAATTTAAATAAATTTTTAAGTTAAGTATAGACTATTTTATAAGTGTCTTTAGCAAAATTCTTCCATGAATTATTACTATGAGTTATTATAAATATAAATTAATAATTCAAGAGATAATGTTCTTAATGAAGGTATTTCATAACCTTATGCTCCTAATTTTATAGGTATATCATTTCTTAGTACACTTAATTATTAAGGAATGTGGCCCTTCACTATTATCTTCATTTTTTAGTTAAATCAAGTAAATATAAGTTTAATTCACTATAAAATAGTGGTCATATAAGTTATTATATTCATAATATATTTTAAAAAGCATGTTTTGAATAATATGATTGTCACCAGCTAAATGTGAACGTATATATTTTGTAAACATAAAACTATATGAATTACAATGAAAATAAATTGTATGTATGTATATATAATAACATGTAGTATAGTAGTGAATATGTTTTGTATAATGTGTGGTGTGAGAATGCATGGATATTTTATGACATGTAATGCACATATATGCTTTGACGTATAGTGTGAAAGTACATATATTATGACATGTAATGCATATATATACTTTGACGTATAGTGTGAAAGTACATATATGTTAGGAAAAGAGTCCGCACAAAGAGGGGGGGTGAATTAGTGCAGCGGTAAAATCACATCGGTTTCAAAAAATTCTTTCGTACGATAAAAACCAATTTCGAAAACTTAACTTGAAACATGTGTTCGTAATTGTATTGAAGGTAGTAAGCAAGTAAAATAGTTTGCAGTAAAGTAAATGAAAACAATAGAAATGCAAACCAGAGAACTCACTAATTTTATAGCGGTTCGATCATCATGACTTACATCCACTCCGTCGATTCCTCTTCCGTCGAGGCCATCGACATCCACTATCAGTCTTCCTTCAATAGGCGAAGACCAACCACCTTTTACACCCCTCTTTTCCTTTTCATAGGTATAGGAGACAACCTTTACAAGCACTCACTCCTCCTAAATAGAATTCTAAACTTAGATTAGAGGAGGGGATTTCTCAAGTGATTGCAACAGTGTTTCTTCACTTTTAAACTCTATGTGCTTGTGTATCATAACCAGGAATGAGAGGGATATTTATAGGCTTCAAGTTGATTCAAACTTGGAGCCTAAAAACATCTCATCTTGGGTTTCCTGGGTCCAGACAATACCACCACATATGCTGGGCAGTACCACCGCTAGTGTCAGTCTGACACTGATACTACACTGGGCGGTACCACCACCTAGTCTGGCGATACCACCGCCTGGCACTAGGCCACTGGGTAGTACCACCACCCAAACTGGTGGTACCACCGTCTGACATAATCTCGAAGATTGTGCCACGATGGTGCCACTTCTTGGGTCACTATTTGGGCCTTTCATTAGGCCCAATATAGTCCTTACATGGGCCCAACTGGCCCATAAGTGGGTTGGCCCAATTCCAATCTCAATTACGTACTAACTACGAAATCTAAGGCATATTTCAGCTAAACAAGTCCCTAGGTCTTGGTTTCTTCTAGCGAGCTTCCGGCGAACTTCCGACGATCTCTCGGCAATGTTCCAGTGGACTCCCGACAAGCTCCTGGACTTCACGATGATCTTCTCAGTGAGTTCCGATGAGCTTCTTTAGCAAGCTCTAGGACTTCTCGCCAGAACTTTCGACGAACATCCAAACTTCCGACGAACCCTCGAACTCCCAACGAAATCACATCCTTGACTCTGGGACTTCACTTTACTTTATGTCTTGCTATCGTAGTTAATCCTACACACATAAAAACATACTTCGATCTAGACAATTATTACAAAGCATGAATCATGTTATCCGGCATGTCATTGGTCCATCGACGCTTCATCCGATTCTTCGATGCACCATCCTCTCTTGCGGCCTATTATCCAATCGGCTAGTTGACCTCCGCAACTCTAATATCCTTAGCATAATGTCTGCTCTTCTTGGCTCGATGCCCAAATTTATGGCTCGAAGCCTTCTACCGATACGTTGACCGATCCTTTGGTCCGACGTCCAATCTTCTAACATGTTCCACCGGCCCAACATGATTTTTTCTCGTTCAATTGTCTCATCCTGATCGAAGCATCCTAGGTCACTAAAAACACAGATCAAATCATAAATACATATCAATTGGTTTCATCATTAAAATACGAGATTCAACAATATATATATTATGATGTGTGGTGTAAGAGTACACGTGTATACCATAACATTCGATGTGAGAATACACGTATATATTATGACATATGATTTAAGGATATATATATATATATATGTGTGTGTGTGTGTGTATGTATTATGATATGAAGTATAGAGTGCACATATATATTCTAACATACGGTGTAAGGGTACATGTATATATTATAATGACATTATGTTAGAGAGTGTACGTATATGTCATGATATATGGTATAGAAGTATATGAATATGCTATGTTTCCTACATATGCATATAAGTATTTTGAATTATTTCAACATAGAATTTTACTTTTTTATTATGCATATATTATTATGATTCCTAAAGAAGTCATAGGATGATGTGTCTACCATTAAATGTCTTATGCTAATGATTTTAAAATATTGTATACATGACATGATGCATGCCCACCTGAATAAAGCTATAAACACTTATACTTACTGAGTGATTACTCGTTAAAGCCTTATTTTGTGGGTAAGGATACTAATATCTTACCCAAGTGATTGGTAGAGAAATAGGCATATGCAAGCCCATGCCAGCATAGATATGGATGATGATCTATGAGTATTTTGTGTATATAAATTTTGGATATATGTTTGTGCTTTTCTTTGGTTAGATATTATAATTATATACAGGTATAAAAAATAATATGTACAAGGGAAACCCTATCATTATGTTTTGTAAGTTAACATATTTTAATTTTATGATTGCCTACTTTTCACTATACACTAATAGAAATAATGAAAATAGAAATAGTAATGCATGTAGGGAACTGGTACTATGTGTAGGGTGTTACGGATGTACATACGGGGCATGCCATCCTATTGATGAGTGAGAGAATATGAGTAGATCCGGATATAATTGCGCATGTCGTACCTACCTACAACAAAGCGCGGTCATGGCGAAATGACTTATTAACACATGGCCATTATGTAGATCGTAGTGGATTCCGTTACAATCATGATGATGATCCATCTAACCACTAGGGCCCAAGGATAGTGCCAAGCATCTCAGGCTATGCTAATGGCATTATGTGTCCTAAATGAAGCGTTCTAGATTTGAAGGGATGGCTAGGCAGGTGGAACATCATCTTCAGGGATTTCTCACACGACCTTGTAGCCAACGACTTTGCAAACAAACTCTAAAGGCTTCCTAGCTACCTAGTTTAAAGTGTCATGATGTCCTCCTCGACTTCCTCCTCCAACACCTCAGACTTAGATATGATGTCATCCCTATCATCGCCCTTGGCGTTTGACAATGGAAGCTTCAAGTGGTGTGGCTCTACATCGTGTGGTGTAGCTCTATCACCTAATGCCACCCCCTCAAGAGAAGGCAAATACATCGTGTGGTGTGGCTTTATAACCTAGTGCGAAGTCCTTCAACTTCGACTTAAAAAAGAAGGCCTCCAACCTAGAGATTCTCTTGGAGGCCTATCACGTTTATATCGAGTTCAAGCTAATGCTTTTTTAACTGGATGATTGACCTTATGCATTGCATCACATGTTTTGCACTAGCATGGATGCACTAGAGGTGAGACTTTATTTCTCCCTTCATCCATTCTTTATTGAGTCTTTCAACTATTGAAAGTTCCCACTCATCGGTTTTCTCATAGTATTTGTCGAGGAGTGTATGATGACACATATGTCCCTATCACTAAACCTTTTGTTTGCTTGCTATAATTGATGTTTCCAAGTCAATATGCTTTCTCTCTAACCTCATGCAAAGGTTATCTTTGAGATTATGCAGTTGTTATCTTTGAGCTTCCTGACATTTGTTAACTAATTATCATTTTTTGGTGACAAAATCAACATCTCATGACCACAATTTTGGATTACATCCGGGACTCCTTAATGACCATTGTGTTGGAAAATCTTGAGAGCGATATCACATACACAGCGGAATAATATAAAATAAAATCTCCAATTCCCAAAGATATGTTCATCGTCGTGCGAAGATTGGTGCATAAAAATCCAGAAAATAGAAAACCACGTGTAAGATAGATTGTGTTACCTAGGGAGATCGTATATCCCTGAATCTCTATAGATCTCTAGGAGAGGGTGAAGGAGGTCAAGTGCCCTCCTCTCTAGTGGTGACCCACACAATAGGGTTGTGATTTCGCTCCTCAAAACTCCAAGCCTACTCTAAGGTGGAGAAGGGGAGGAGAATAGGAGAAGACAACAAAAAAGGCTCTATCCTATGAATCACTAGTTCTCTCATATTTATAGAGATCCCTCATCAATTTAACTCTAATGGATCCTCCCCTATTGGGTATTGGTTCTCTATCCAACTACCCAAGCCTCTTAGATTAGTGGATCTCTATCCAATAATCTCTCATGGGCTCTTATTAGATCTCATCCATATGATCCAATAATTCATAGGCTTATTGGATATGCAATAAGATATGGGGCTCCAACGGATATCTCATATCCGAACATTTAATCATCGCAATGCCTATCATATGTGTGTGACCCTCTAGGCTATCACGCCCCACAAAATTAGATTAATAATATTAAAATTTTCATCACAAACCAATCTAGGATCCAAACTAACATTTGTGGACACTGAAAAACATTCTACCAAATTCATATATATAAAATATGTGCAATTTATAATCATATATCACATCACTCAATAATTCATATTTATGGCAACCCAAGCCAACTT
>NW_008992700.1:84390-104106 GCF_000313855.2 Musa acuminata subsp. malaccensis | reverse complement strand
TTAAGAAAAGAGAAGGAATACATGGCTATTTATAGGGCTTCTAAACCCTAACTCCTAATAGGACTCCTACTTAAGACTCTTACTTCTAACCAACTCCTAATAGGACTCCTACTCAAGACTCCTATTCCCTTACAACTCCTAATTCTTCTCTAAGAAAAAATCTCCTACATGAATGTCCCTCTCAATTAGGACTCTCCTAGCTAGAGTCCTAACAAAATCACACATCACATGAGCAATAACATGAGATGATCATGGACCCTAGCCTTTAATATGGATAGCTCAAAGGCTATCAATACTCCCATGAGTACCTCCACTAAGTTAGACATTGATGAAAATAGAGAGCTTTGATCAAAAAGCTTATAGAGGTATGATAGAAAGTTTAATATACCTCACCGCAACTAGATCGAAAATCATGTTTATTGTAGGTCTTTGTGCTAGGGTTCAATCTAATCCTAAGATATCTCATCTTAAAGTAGTTAAGAGAATTCTTAGGTGTCTTAAAGGTACCACAAATCTAGGATTATGGTATCCAAAATCTAAAAACTTTGAACTAATTGCATATGCTGATGCGGATTTTGCTGGATGTAGATTAGGTAGAAAAAGCACATCCAGAACATGTCAATTTTTAGGACACGCACTTGTTTCTTGGCCTTCCAAGAAATAAAACTTAGTTGCAAGCTGAGTATATTGTAGCTAGTGTATGTTGTGCACAAGTTGTATGGATGAAAAATACTTTAGAAGATTATAAGATACATCTAAAAAATATCCCTATAAAATGTGATAACACAAGTGCAATATGTTTAACAAAGAATCTCATTCAACAATCTAGAACAAAACATATGTATATTAGGCATCACTTTATATGAGATCATGTCACTAATCATGATGTAATCTTAGAGTTTATTGATACGAAACATCAATTAGCCGATATCTTTATAAAACCTTTAAGTAAAGAATAATATGATTTTATTAGAAGAGAATTAGGAATGTTAATTTGTCTGAATGCATGAGTTGTTATATTTCTTTTTTGGACTATCTTCTTGAATGGAGCTTTCATGAGTTTATGTCATATCAAGTTCACTTCATACCCTTACTCCATCACATTATGATTTTTGATACACTCAATCATTTCATGGATTTCATTGACAAATGCATCTCTCAGATTTATCTCTTGTGAATTTTTATTGAAAAATGGATTTAATATGATGCTCCTCTCATTATGAAGGCTTATTCACGGAATTTCTTTTATCCTTCATATGATGATTCTTTCACATGAATTCTTTTTTAATGAAGGAAGAATTTTTATGATTTTTCTATAAGATGAACACTTGCAAGAGTGAGGATTTGATTTCACATGAATATCTTGATCCTTATGAAAATTGAAGCATGATTTAATGAAACTCTTTTATCATTTTTTACTTGATTCCAATCATTTCACAAAGATGGTTCTTAATGGATTTCCTCCTTCTTTCCTTCTTCATACATAGTTTTGATGAAAAAATGGGAGAAGTTGATGGAAGCTATCTCTTTAACTTTTAAATGTTGAGAACTTTTGAATGATACTATGAATGCTTGAAATATAATTGGTATGAATTTCTACAAATTGAAATGTGGCATGAATTGTTCTCCTTTTTGTTGATGACAAAGGAGGAGAAATAGTACCAAAATGTGGTAAATTGATGACAAATGTATGCAATATATTTCATCATATATACTTGAAATGTTTACTTGATAAATTTCTTTCATTATGATAAGATATCTAGAGCTTAACTTGTAATTTTATAATGGATATCTTGCCATAGAATGATGAATTGCTATCTTTGTCATCTTTCATATTTGAAATATCATACTTGAAAATGGATGTCATGCCTTGGCATCATATTTTGATAATTTTAGATCATGATAGGAATTGTTATCTTTGTCATCTTTCATATTTGAAATATCATACTTGAAAATGGATGTCATGCCTTGGCATCATATTTTGAGAATGTTAGATCATGATAGGAATCATGATGTGTATGTTGATAAGTTTAATGAATTTAACTTATCGGTTTGATTCTTGAATTCAAAGGTTATGAATTCAAGAATGCCTTTTCTGAAGTATGGCATATAGATAGGGGGAGTTAAGTTTAACTCCGTCATCAATTGATTGTCATCATAAAAGAGAGATTCTTGAATCTCGGATTTTGATGATGAAGTCAATTGTAATTTATTTGATCTAATCTATATGTTGAGAAAAGTGTGCAGAATTAACTATGATAGCAGTAAGACATAAAGTAGGTGTTGTGCTGGAGTCAAGATCGAGATCATGTTGGGAGTTCGAGAGTTTATTGGAAGTCCAAACGTTCGTCAAAAGTTCTACCGGAACCAACTGAGATGTCCAAGAGCTTGCCAAAGAAGCTCGTCGGAACTTGCCAAGAAGATCGTCGTAAAGTCTAGGAGCTTGCCAGGAGTCTGCCGGAGCATTGCCAAGAGTTTGTCGGATGTTCGCCGGAAGTATGCCGGAAGCTCGTCGAAAGAGCAATTGACGCACCAGAACAAGAAGAGCTATGATCATATCTTAATTTTCATAATTAGAGCATAAATTAAGTTAGGATTGGGAGGTAATCCCACTAACTTAATTAAGGGCCAATTGGGTCCTTAACAGGGCTGATTTGGGCCGGATTGAACAGCTCAATCAACCCCTGAAAACAAGGCCAGTGGTGGCATCGCCCAGAAGACCTAGTCTCCTAAGTGGTCTGGGCGGTGGTACTGTCGATAATTATTGCTACCAACGGTGGTACCATCCCTGTCAAGCGGTGGTACCACTCAGGCGATGGTACCACCCAGACTGAGCAATAGTATCGCCCAGTGTCAGGTGTCAGGCGATGGTACCACTTAGTAATGGCGGTGGTACCGCCAGGACCCTGGAAATTCAGGATTAGACACTTTTTGGCTCCATTTTTGAAGCCATTGGGGTCTATAAAAACTCCACCCTTTTCTGCATGAAAGGGTACGAAAGCATTGAAATAATCTTGAGTTGTTGGGGTGTAAAAGTATTGTAAACAAGTGCTAGAGTCCTCCTCCTCCCTTTCTAAGTTTTGAGATCATTCAAGAGAGGTGTGAGACTTATAAGGGTTCTCTCCTAAACCTATGAAAAGGAGAAAGCAATATAAAAGGTGGTTGGTCTTCACCTATTGAAGGAAGGCCTTTAGTGAACGCCGGAGACCTCGTCGGAGGAGGAATCCAAAAGTGGATCTATGTCACGTTGACCGAACCACTCTAAATTCTAGTTTGCTTTTCATTAGTGTAATTTACTTTAACTACAAATCATTTCATAGCAAATTACTTCTCCTCCTCATCTTGCTTACGCTCTCATACGTTTTAAGTTACTATCCTTCCAATTCGATTTTCATCGAACATACGAAATATTTTATACGAAAATCGAATAATTTTTTGCTGCACTAATTCACCCTGATAAGATCCTAAAGTCTTATCGTAAAATACTCTGATATCAAATGATAAGACCCTAAGGTCTTATCGTGGAAGAAAGAGGAGAAAAGGGAATGATAATGATCGCTTCGAGGGGATCGGCCTCCTTGATCGCTTCGAGGGGATCGGCCTCCTTGATCACTTTGAGGGGATCGGCCTCCTAGGGTTTATCCACATATTAGAATAATAATTCATTGATTTATTGATTAAAAGAAAGGGTTATATTACTATTTATAGAGTTCCACTTAGGGTCCACTAGGACTTGGACTCTTAATAATAAATAAATATTAAATAAACCTCTACTTGACTCTAACTGAACTAAACAGACTCAATAAATAACTGGACTAAATAGACTCAATAAATATTATTCAAAAGCTCAGAAAAAGGGTCCTAACAATTCCTCCCTCTTCAAATCAGCCTTGTCCTCAAGGCTGAGCAGCATCAAACTCGGGAAGCTTCTCTTTCAACACTTTAGTCATACGCTATCTGCAACGCATTATAATCCATTGATCATGTAAGTATAGTCTCCAATTTTTGATAGTGTAAGCAATAAGTCAGTTTTTCAGTGTAGTAATTGTTGCAAGAAACTCCTGGCCCTGTATAATCAATTTTATCTTTAAATATTTGCTATCATAAGTTAAAATCTGTCCTTTAGCGATCTTTACTTTGGATATATCATAGCCTTCAATGTGGTGGGCTAATCGACCTGCAACTTTCCTGTCCATAAAATTATTAGTGCTACCTGTATCAATCAAAACAGTGATAGGCTGATGCTTCAAAGTTCCTCTGATTGTCATAGTTTATGGGTTAGCGTAGCCAGCCAATGCATGCACTGTATGTGTGCTGGCTTCAATATCTTATAAGTTCCCACACCTTCATGATCGGAGTCCAACTTTTTTGCTTCCGGTTCCTCTCCAATTGGCTTAATCATTAGAAGTTGCACTTGGTTGGGAATAGATGGAGCGGGTGGCTTACTGATCACCTGTTTATTTACACCTTTGTTTCGACGGCATTCCGAGCTAATTTTTTTCTCATGCAAGCATGCAAATGAAATCATAGCTATCATGGCGTAGGGTTGACGAGCCTTAACTTCACACCGAATCTCTGGATTAAGCCCTTCAATAAATATACCCAAAAGTTATCGTTCCGATCAATCTCTAGCTTGATTTGACAATCTTTCAAACCTGCTCTGATATTCCAATACTATAGAAGTCTGACGAATTTTGATGAGCTATCCATCAACATTCTCATATTCTAATGGACCGAAGTGAACAAGAAGCTCTCTTTTGAATTAGTCCCATGAAGGAACTCCGTGAAAAGTTTCATACCAATCGTACCACTAGATTGCATCTCCATCGAGCTAGATTGAGGCCACTTCTACCTTGGATTCTTTTGGGGTTCTGTGAAGACGAAAAAAAATTTCGCCCTAAAGATCCAACTAGTCAGATCCCCACCTTCCCATCTCGAAAATTCCACCTTCATGTGTGAGTAGTTTGTGTCATAGTCTTGGGGCCATTTTCCTGTATTTTTATATCTATGCAATGTAGAACTTGAGCTTCCATATTGTTGAAACCTGTTAAAGTGCTCCAACAAGCTTTTTTTGAAATCATGAAGGGTTTCTTGTTGTCGATTCTCAATTCTAGTTTCCAACACTTTCATTAGCTGATTCTCAATTCTGGTTCCCAACGCTTCCATTTGTGCTTTCACGGAGTTATCAGTAGCCATTGTGTACGATCGCAAATCGATTATCTCAACTCCTATTTCTGGTGTTGGTCAAGGGCATTAGCACTGTCGATGCGAAGTTGCTGAGGAGATGGACGCCGAGGGTAGTGCTACAATCGCTGGATTGGAGGAAGAGTTGCTGCCCTATTTCTGTAGCTATGTGGGGTGAGAGCACCGAGGGCTGGAAGGCAACTGCATCGGTGTGGCTGCAACTGCTATTACCCAAGGGGGTGATTGCCGAGTAGCCAGGTTGAGGCTGTGGTGATGGCAACCTGCAGTAAAGGCAACCTACAATTGCGACAGAAGATGCTAAGCAAGGGGAAGGCGGAGTTGAAGTGACCGGGGTTGAGAAGAGGAATCGGTGGTGCGTGCACTGCTAGGGTTGAGGCAGGGCAGCATACTTGCTGCGGTTGCTGTGTGCACTGCTGGATGGCTATTGCTGCGTGCGCTGCTGTAGAACGAGGGGTTGGTCGTTGGCCGGGAGCAACGGTAGCGGTCGTTGCTGGCCGGGAACTGTGGTGATCAGTGGCTGCAGTAGAAAATGCAAAGTTGCTATGTTGTGGTCACTGCAAGGAGGGGAGGTCAAGCGATTGTGGCTGCAACGGCTATGACTCAAGGGAAGGCAGCGACAGTGGCATTTTTGTGGCAGCGTCGCCGACGGTAGAAGCGATGAGGGGGTGGTCCGCTGGCTGTGAAGTAGCAGCCATAGCCCTTCTCGCTCGAGAGAGAGGGGGCAGCGAGGAGGCCAAGGTTGCTGGCCAGGGAGCAATGGCAACGGTGGTCGAGCGACCGGGAAGCAGCGACAGCAATGGAGAGGGAGTTGCCTTGCAGCGGCGGTGGGGAAGAAGGGAAGCAGTAGTGTGGTGGGCTAAAGCAGGGGTGCAGCAGGCTAAAGCAGGGGTGTGGGCTGTCGGGAAGTAGGGGTGGCGGTGCTGGAGAGGGGAGGGTTGGTGGCCGGGGAGCAACGGCAGCGGTGGCCGAGCGACCGGGAAGCAGCGGCGGTGGTGGAGAAGGAGAAGGAGGCCGAGGGTCGCGGCTGCGATCGACGAGGGGGTGCGGCAATATAGGAAGCTTTGTTTCTACAACTACTGTAAGGAGGGGCTATGGCAATCGACGGCTGTGGTTGCGACCCAAGGGGGGGCGGGCACGATGGCGGACTAGGGCAGTGTCACCGATGGTAGAAGCTGTGATGGGGTGGTCCGCTGGCTGGGAAACGGTGCTAGCGGTCCTTCTCGCTCGATCGAGATGGGAAAGCGATGAGGAGAGGTCAATGGTCGAGTCGGGGCAGTGGCAGCGGTGGTGGCTGCTGGCTGGGCAATAGTGGCAGCAGTGGTGGTCCCTCAGTCGGGAAGCAGCGGCGGTAGTGATCGCTATTAGAAAGAATAGAAGATAAGAAGAATTATTGAAGAAGCTTGAATACATTAACATGTCCCTCTCCTATTTATACAGATTAGGAGGGACGATTTCCCTTAGTAAAATAGAGGATTTTCCTCAACATAGTAGAGAAATTTCCTCGTATAGTTGGGAAAATCTTATCTGCTATCATGCCCCCGCAAGATGGTGCTCCTGTCAAGGATACCAATCTTGGATCGATGAAAAGCAAACAGTTTACAAGCTAAGGAGGGCAAGAGCATATCGCTGCTTTTGTTGCTGTTGCTGCGACTGCGATGGCGATGATGGCGACTGCAGCAATGGAGAAAGCTACAGCAATGGAGAAAGCTATAGCAATACTGTAGTAGAGGAAGAAGCCGTAGTAGAGGAGGAAGCTGCAGTAATGTTGCAATGATGCTACAGCAGAGAAGGAAGCTGCAATAAAGGAGGAAGCTACAGCGATGCTACAATAGAGGAGAAAGCTGTAGTAGAGGAGAAAGTTGTAGTAGAGGTGGAAGCTACAGTAGAGATGCAACAGAGGAGGAAGCTGCAGCGATGCTACAGAAGAGGAGAAAGCTGCAACTAAGGTGCAGCAGAGGAGAAAGCTACAGCATAGGAGGAAGCTACAACAGAGGAGCAGTAATGCTACAGCACAGGAGGTAGCTACAGCGATGCTACAATTGAAGAGAAAGCTATAGTAGAGGAGGAAGTTGCAGCGATTTGGTGGAGAAACCTACAATGATTTGCTCTTAGCAGGAGCTGAGGATCGAAAGTTGATAGTGAGGCAGTAGTGGACGGTCGTATAGTGAACGAAGAGGGGAGTCCGACGGGGAAGTGAGTCTGACAGGAAAGAGTTCCCCCCTTCTCTGCCCTGTAGAGGCAAGGGATGTGGTGAATGGCAAGCTTTGATGGCCGTAGAGCCTCGTTCGTCTCACCTGCTCTGATACCATGTTGAAAAGAATAGAAGATAAGAAGAATTATTCAAGAAGCTTTATTGAAGAAACTTGAATACATTAACATGCCCCTCTCCTATTTAAACATATTAGGAGGGAGGATTTCCCTCAACAGAGTATAGAAATTTCTTCATATAGTTGGGAAAATCTTATTTGCTATCAATCGCTGACCAGAGAGTAGTGGCGGCGGGTGGGTTGGCCCTCTCTACGTTGTTTTTTTTTTTTTTTGAAGTTGAAGATAACTGCAGCGAGGGGCCAACGGCGGTAGTGGTGGCTATTGGCTAGGTAGTAGCGACGGCGGTGAAGAAGAGGCAACGGTGGTTGTTGGTCGGGACACAGAGGTTCCTTCTCAGTTGAGAAGGATCGGCGTTCATGGCTACCGGCTTCACCCTTCCTCACACAAATTTTTTTCTTTTTTTTTTCTTTTTTTGTTTTTGATAGCTACGACAACACTACAGCGAGAACGCCAAATGGTAAGACTTAAGGTCTTACTACTCTGATACCAAATGATAGGACCCTAAAGTCTTATCATAAAATGCTCTAATTCCAAATGATAAGACCCTAAGGTCTTATCATGGAAGAAATGGGAGAAAAGGGAATGATAATGATCGCTTCGAGGGGATCAGTGTAACATCCCTCATTTCTAAATTTTTGTATAAATTTCTAGTTGTAATGTAAGAATCTATTTTAAATTTGATAAAAGAGCCAAAGTATAAATCTTAGAACTTATTCATAAGATTTGGGGATCTGTTCAAAGAGAAAAAAAAAATCTGAGGACCTAATCATAAATATAATAATGCAAGGACTAAACTATAAAATGCACAAAATTATAAATCCCACCGCTTAAGCCTCTCTGCCTTTGTTTTGAAGGAACTAGAGAAGGTAGCTCCATGGAAGAACAGAGGAAGAGAGAAAGAAGAAGAAAACAAAAGGGGGAAGAAGAAGAAGAGAAATTTGGGGCTTCGGGGTTTTCTTTGCTCAAATCTTTCCATTTGGGGTCATAATTCTCAAAGACAAGTTTTCTAATCCCATTCTATAGAAATATTAGTCTCTGTTCACATATTAATTCTGAATAATCTGAAAGATTTCTGGTTAGAACCTGATATTTCTCTTGTTAGATACAAAACCATGGATCTGGAATTTTTTGGTAAACTAACCCTACAGATTGTTTTTGCCATAATTTTTAGCACCAAACATGAATTTAGGAAAAACCTTATTCATCTAAAACTAGACTCTTATACCTTTCTTTTGACACTGATATTGAAAATTTTGGACACTGAATACTTACCCAAACTTCTATTTCAAATGAGCCTATGGATGTTGCAAAACAGGGATCGAAATTTCTGACCTTTCGATACTAAAATGCATATAAGTCCCTATTGGAAATTCTGATTTGTACCAAACTCATTTCATTTGAAAATAGGCTTATAGATCTTTCTTTTGATATATAGATCGAAAAATTTGGAATTCAAATGCCTATCCTGTTATCTATTGAAACCGACCCTATGAATTCTGCAAAACAGTGATTTTGTTTTTGACCTTTGGTTACTAAATCAATGGTAACTCCTTGTCGGAAACCTTGATTTGTATGAAACTTATTTCAATGGAAAATAGATTGATATATCTTTCAACAATAGCTTTCTTAAGGGTATTGGAGTATAATTGATAATCTGAAGTATTTATTCAATGTGCCTCTCGAACTCTGTCAAAAATCGAGCTTTGGTCGATTTCATATATTTTGTTTTCATTTGTTTCGAAATATATTTTATTCAGTTTCCTTCACTCAATTGAGGTTTATATTAATGCTTGAATTCTGGTTTACTCTTATCTGTAAGTTATTTACATTCTTGAAACATATTCTGTAACGTTTATGCTATATCATATTGACTCATATAGGCACATGTATATCCCATTGTTCCGCATTTGCTTTCGATATGTGCCTATTCCAGTTTCATTCCTTTGGATATTGAATTCATCTAACCTTCTTATTTGAATTGAGCTATATATGATTGCTTGAAATCCATGTGTACTCTTGCTTTCATTTCTTGTCAAATCTGAATACATTTGTGAAATATTATTCCTTACATCGTATTGACTCGTAAAGGCACATGTACGTTTTGTTGTTCTGCATATGTTTCCGATATGTGCTATTTCTTGTTCATACTGCCCTTTTGTACTCTAGTGTTGTGGGATAATGTGAACCTTTACCAGAAATGGTAAAGGGAGTTATGCATAGAGCCTACGATGCTCTACCGGCCCCCTCTAACTTCACCTAGACGTGGGTGGATGGAGCTCCCAAACTGTCACGGACTTAGCTGGTTTTGCCTAAGTCGTGCAGCACCCTTGCGTGTCCGTCCGCAAAGGTCAGCCTCCCTGAAGCCTCCTATTGTCCTTTAGGACCAACAAAAGAGAGAACGGGTTAGAGAGAATGCCTCAATCGGGATCCACAAGCAAACATCTCTGAAAAATACTTCATAGACAATGCAAATTACAAACAGACTTTACAAGCTCTGAACAGTTGCACAACAAAGGGTAAAATGGTCCATTATAGACCAAAAATCTCTCACACGTGTCCACATGACACAACCTTTATTTACAAGCCTAAAGAGGCCACCAACCCAACTAAAATGAGACTATTAAGCCTTCGGCCACCCCTCTACATGCTGTACAAGGCATGAACATGCCAAAAGACACGGACATACATAAGCATTACATCAAACACCTTGTTTAAAAGTTTGTCCATGACATTCTCCCCCACTTATTCCTTCGACGTCCTCGTTGAAGCCTTTGTCGACACTGCAACTCCTAACCTTTACTGAGTCTTTAATCTTCTGCTCCAGCTACAATGCGCCTCTTGGCTCCTAGCTGCTCTCTACTGCTATTTTTGAGTAGTCGAACCTTTGATCCCCCATGCTGCTTCAACTCACCAATGACTCTGACTCTAGTGTGGGGTTGGCTGAGTTGTGTTGATCATTGTTGATTCCTGCGGATCCCCTAGATGAAGGAAAAGACCATCTTTACTGTGCCAGTCTCTCAAATGCCTCATGCTGCTTGAATTGGGTGGATGCTTGTTGGAGCTTTTAACGAGCATCGTCTCACAAACTTCTGAAGTTTTGGGTCCTTCCTCTACAAAATTTGCTCATTGACTCTTCTTTCACTTAGTTGTCACATCCAAGTAGGTTCGCATCACTTCCGCTTTCGATTGGCATTTCGTTGGGAAATGAAGCGGACAATCTACTCTCAGTAGCACTGATCACCGTTGGTGAGGATTTGACAACTATTGTCTTTCATTATCTTCGAAGGGTCTTTGAACTTGTGCAGAGCTCCTCTACTGGATAGATAAGAGAATTGGGGTACTCGGTTTTGCCCATTCTCTTAAGAGTTGAGAAGGCAAAGGTTACTTGACTTCGCCCGCCTCCTCGAGGTTGTACTTCATGCATCGAGCTGGTTACTGGCCTTCGCTTGCTCTTTGCTCACACTTCTGAAGCACTTGAAGTGTTTGCACTCTTTGCGTTGAGTTAGCTACTGTGATTTACCTTCTCAATGCGATCGAACTTCTGGAATGCAGGAAGTTTTCACCCCAACTCGGAGTAATTCTCTCATAGGTTTGGTCGCCTCAGGAATTGTACCGTCTTCTCCATCAACCCTGTCGCCTACTCCGCTGAGTAGCAAAGGTATAGCACCGCGTACTGCCTGCTTCGTTCCTTAGTTATGCACTCTTGCATGACCCGAAGTCCTTCACTTTCGGCTATCTTGATGAGAAGCTCATTGACACCGGTCTTACGAAGTTCCTTGGCCTCTGCCCTTCAACCTTATCTCGGTACTTGGAGATTGCCTCTGCATGCTCCACCTCCTCGGCCCCTTTCACGACTAAGCGCTCTCCCTCCATGAGAGCAAGGGGTCAATGACTTTCACAGAAGTCCCGCCTCTACGGTACCATGGCGCTGCCATGCCCATGGCCCTACTATCCGTCGCCTCGCATCTGCATCCCTTTTCTTCACGATCATTAGATATGTCTCTGTGGCACTCCTCTGAGTCCACCTTCATTCTAACTGATGCTTGATTTTGGGTAGCTAAGTCCCTCTGGACTCGTCATCGCTTCCTCGCCCCTTTCGACCCCCTGCTTCAACACCTCTGTGTTCTCCAAGCAGTCTGTTTGGTCGATGGAAAGACAAACTGCAACTCCCATGCATGGCCTCTGCCATCATATTATAGGGTTTGCACCGATTCTGTTCTCCTTAGCTTCCTTGGTAGCAACGTTCGCTTACTCGACCTTGTCCTCTAACTTGCCGGGCTCCCTTAAGCGAATATGAGCTCTAGAGCAGTCCAACTCTCCAGTTGCTTCGATCATACCTCTGCATGATTAAGTCCCTCCCATGGAACTCACTGGTACTTGCATCCGAACTTTTCCCTTGGTGGAACCTAGCCCCCATATGCTGATGACCAAGGTTTTCATCCGATGCAAAATTCGATGCACGCACGAAAGACCCGCCTCTGCGGTACCATGGCCTTCACTCCTTGAATCAATAGCCCTTCTTGCCGTTGTGTTGTTCACTGAAGTGGAGCTTCTAGTAGCTCTCGATCATACCTCCATATGATCTAGTCCCTCACGGGACTATGTCGTGTGTATCGCATTGCCACGAACTGTTCCACCACGATCCACTACACCATGTCGCCTCCTGGTGACATCTCCATTGCATTCTGATCCTTGTGGAATAAACTCAAATTGTGAACCCTCCATGTGTAGCCTCTGCCAATACATCACAGAGTCTCTTCCACATTCGATTTTGTTCGCTCCTTTGGCAATCGACCTTCATCCACCCACTCTTGGGTCACACCTAGATGAAGCACCGCTCTAGGACAGTCCATCGCCTAGTAGCTCCCGAAGTCCACCGACTTCACTGTAATTTGTGCACCATTGTCTGGATCCTGGGCCTCTACCCCTACCAGCACAATCTCCGCTGCGCACCGCTTCCTTCATGACAACTTGAATGGCAACACTGTGGCATATTCTTCAAGAGTACCCACCTCTGAGTCCTCTTGCCCTGTGCTAAGGCCTTCTGAACCCAAATTTCGCCTCCGTAAATTGAGTTGCCTTAGTTCCTCCATCAAATGTTTCTCCGAGATAAAGTGCATGTGGCCAGAAGCTCCCTTAATCTTCGGCACCATGCAAGATGAGTCCGCTCTGTCAGAATGAAGGACCCATGGAACTACATGATCCTACTCTTGCCTCTGCAAGAGTTCATGCCCTTGACCTTTGTCTAAGGAAGGCACTGCGTCTCTGCTCCATGTTCCAACTTCTATGATGGCTCCCTTCATGTGGCTTGGGTACTTCGCCAAGTTACACCCAAGTTGCTCCGCTCCTCGTTTTTGCATTGAGTCGATGGTGGCCCTCGCGCCCACCATTCCACGGGTCAACCCTCCCTTGAGTCCGATCTCCATATCGACTCCAAGTGTGCCTTCATTTAAGTTGCTTTGGGTCGCTCCCCCACTTGATCTCGTAATGCATCCACCAATGCATTCTCTCAAGCGAGATCATGCGACGACTCCTCGCCACTTGCTCAGTCCATTGAGCTTCATGGAGTCATTGTTTGTTGAGGTACTCCTCCTCAACATGTGAGGTCCGTCTCATATGATTCTCCCTCTGGAGAGCCGGGACTTTTCTCTCCTAGATAACTATCCCATTGGAGCAATATCTCTCTTCGTTTCGGAGACCACCATCCCCTTGGACTACTCCGATCTACTGAACAAACTGTGCATTGTTCTGCCTCCTGCAAACGCACTTGCTAGATTGCGACTCCACTTCAATATAGCCCCCGCTGCACCACTCAAGGCCTAGCAACATGCTGAACTCGTTGCACACTCCAGCCTCCAACTGACGTATCCTTCCCATGCCGAAGAGAAAGTTACAATGCTCCATGGCGCCGAGTATCGGTCGCCTTGGGATGGCCGCGAACATTCCATCGTCCGCATACAAGCCCATGCATGAGTACCGAATTCTTTGAGTTAGCAATTCCCCTCACCTCTGTGAGCTTTGCACAACTCTTTCGATCGCTGAGCAACTCATGCCACCTTGCATGGTCTCATCCTTTACCAATCGCCTCGCTTGTCTTGAGCACCATCAAATATAGTTGTCAACGTTGAGCTGTAGCTCAAACTCAGCCATCCCAACCTTTGTGCGCTCCGCATTCTTCCAAGCTTGCTTGTTCTCGTAGTGCCTCTTGCGCGAAGGGTTGGCCATTCCTCTGAATGCCAATGTTAGATGCCCGCTCCTCCGAGCGACTCCTTTTCCCTACATCTCCATGCCCGTTTTCCCCCCAAACGGTCGCGCGTGTGCTGACTGCCCTCAACGCAGCCCCGCTAGGTCCCCCACGTTTGCATGCTAAGTGTTCCTATGAGTGCTTGTCCCGCTCTGATACCATCTATCACGGACTTAGCTGGTTTTGCCTAAGTTGTGCGGCACCCTTGCGTGTCCGTCCGCAAAGGTCAGCCTCCCCGAAGCCTCCCATTGTCCCTTAGGACCAACAAAAGAGAGAACGGGTTAGAGAGAACGCCTCAATCGGGAACCACAAGCAAACATCTCCAAAAAACACTTCATAGACAATGCAAATTACAAACAGACTTTACAAGCTATGAACAGTTGCACAACAAAGGGTAAAATGGTTCATTATAGATCAAAAATCTCTCACACGTGTCCACATGACACAACCTTTATTTACAAGCCTAAAGAGGCCACCAACCCAACTAAAATAGGACTATTAAGCATTCGACCGCCCCTCTACATGTTGTACAAGGCATGAACATGCCAAAAGATACGGACATACATAAGCATTACATCAAACACCTTGTTTAAAAGTTTATCCGTGACAAAATGTGGGAGACTTCTATCTCATGGTCATTCAGAAATGAATGAATCACATTCTATCTGAGGTCCCACTACACCTTCTATATGTTTGATATGATATCCAGAGCTTTGGTTATGTATTTTTATATGCGCTGTGGATATGAAAGATATGAATGCAACGTCAAATACGACGTTTCAGCTTCTATTTTGTATCATTCTTTGATATGCTCCGAAATATTTGTACACCATTGATACGCTTTAAAATATTTCATATGCTATTGATATGTTCTGGAATGTCCTATTTGCCATTGATATTTTCAGAAACCTTTCATACGTCATTGATAAGCTCCAAAACGTTTCATTGGTTATTAATATGCTCCATCTGTTATGAACCAAATATGTTTGATTGAAATGACATTTATGATTCTGCACCTAGTGAGATTACATCTATGAATTCTTTATATTTTGCCTTCTATTTTGAAACCTTATTTGTTTGGAAATTATCCTCTTTTGCCATGGATATGTTAGTCACTTGCTGAGCTTTATATGCTCACTCTATTGCTATATAAATTTTTCAGGATAGCTTGTCGCTCGCTTAAATGTTAAAATTGGGCTGAGGTAGTGGAAAGCTAAAAGATTTTGGGTAGATCTTTATTAGTATATATGTTTTTGTTGTATAAGCACACTCTACATCTGATGAAATGTTGGCAGTGAATCTAAGCTTGTGGATTTTGTATAAGTTTAAAGAACCACTCATGTTTAGGATTCTGGAATGTTAAGTTTAATTCGATGATATGAACTTGTGGTAAACGTTGGTTTGATGATTGTATAGACTCCCACACTTGTGAATTTATGTTGTGGTTATTATTTTGGTGAGTTGGGTTCAGATTTTATAAATCATCGAGCGATGTGTTGTATGATTATAAACTGAACAGGTTTTATGGATCGTTAGATGCTTGAATATTTTTTAGTGTCCTCAAATGTTAGTTTGGATCCTGGATTATTGTTGAATTATAATATTATCAATTTTGAGTTAGGTTCATACCTCCTAAATAAGAATTAAATTCAGGGTGGTGTGATAGAGGTGGTATCAGAGCATGGTTTGAGGATCACTGAAATATTTGATATGTTGACGTGCAAAATATATTGAGGTCTAGTAAATTATAGTGATTAGGGAAAATTTTCTTTGATGTCTTTTAGGAATATAAGAGGACGAGGACATTTGGTTCTCCTACTTCATTTGGTTTTGATTAATTAAGTGGGATGAAAGGGTTGATCGAGGATGCTAAATCAGAGTAGCGCAATGAAAGCATGGTGAACCTAATTTCATTGGTGGTAGAAAAATGGATGATGCAAACGGAGAAGATATTTGATGTATAAAATTATTTTGATGATCAAAAGATTTCTTTCGCCACCTTATATTGGAAGTAGAGGCTAATCATTAATGGGAGCAATGAAAAGAATTTTTGGAGATCAGTGACAAGAATGATAAGGACAAGTTTACCAATAAAAATATGATTGGAAATGAATCAGAAAGTGATAACAAGAGGGTCAAGACATTTGGACTTGAAATGGGAAGTCACCACAAAAGACTCAATCATGTGTGAATTGCAAGTTAAATTATGAAACAAGTTTATGTTTTCGGGTGACTGAAGTCTATTTTGCTTGTGGAAAGTTGGATCATAAAATAAAAGACTACCCCTTGAACAAGAAGAAAGAGTCACTACCTCCTAAATCATCAGCCCATGTCAGAGTGTATGCTATCACTTAATATGATTCTAAAACTTCTGAATTAGTAGTCAAAGGTATTATGCATTTTTATGAAAAAATATAAATATTTGTTTGACCATGGGTCCCATCTACGATTTGATTCGTAATATTTTGCTTATCACTTGGGTATTCAACTTAGACCACTGCATTATGTGCTATATGTAAATATGATCATTGGAGATTCTTTGATAACAAACTTGAATCTGGTCCTCTTGTCTGATTTTTATTGGAGAACTTGAAGTTTTTGTTGATTTAGTTCTCCTAGAGATTTAGAATTTTGATATTATACTTGGTATGGATTGACTATTTTCTTATCATACTAGTATAGATTGTTATATAACAAATGATCACTTTTTGCATATTAGATCAGCCCAACTCTTATTTTGAGAGTATTGGACATGATTTATCTCCTTGCCTAATGTATCCCAGGATGACTTGCCCGGATTACCTCCAAACATGACTTTGCTTTTGATTTGGTCTTTGGGATAATCCCAATATCTAAACCTCTTTCCAGAATGACATCATTTGAGTAAGTGGAATTGGAAAAGCAACTAAAAGGACTATTAAATGAGGATTTTATTTGGCTTAATATTTCATCATGGGGTTCTCCGGTGTTAGTTAAAAAGATGGATGGAACATTAAGACTTTACATTAAATTTTAGACAATTGAATCAGGTGACCATCAAAAACGAGTATTCTCTAAAGTGATGATTTGTTTGATCAACTACAAGGTGCACAAGTATTATCTAAGATTGACCTAAGGTCAGGTTACTATCAGTTGAAGATCAAGGAGGAGGATATTTCAAAAATAGCTTTTAAAACTCGATATGGTCACTATGAATTCTTGGTGATGCCTTTTGGTTTGACTAATGCCCCTGCAGCTTTTATGGAACTACTGAATAAAATATTTCAACCACTCTTGAATGACTGTGTAATTATATTCATTGATGATATATTGGTGTATTCAAGGAGTACTTAGGAGCATGAGGAACACTTGAGAAATATATTATCCATACTAAGAGAAAAGAAGTTGTATGCAAAGTTCAGCAAATGTGAATTTTGGTTGAATGAAGTTACTTTCTTAGGCCATGTGATTTCAGGGAAGGGCATATCTGTTGATCCAAAGAAAGTAGAAGCTGCAGTTAAATGGGAAGTACTAACAAATGTAACATAAGTTAGAAGCTTCTTGGGCATGGCAGGTTATTACAGGAGATTTATGGAGGGATTTTCTCGAATCGCTCAACCTCTCACCAAACTCACTAAAAAGAATGTGAAATTTGTATGGGATGATGATTGTGAGCAAAGTTTTTAAGAGTTAAAAAGAAGATTGACTAGTGCCCCTATTCTCACTATTCCAAGTGGTAGTGAGGGATTTGTAGTTTATACTGATGCTTCAAGAAAGGGCCTTGGATGTGTTTTGATGCAGGAAGGGAGAATGATTGTTTATGCTTCTAGACAACTAAAAGGTTATGAACTGAATTATCTAACTTATGATTTGGAATTGGCAGCAATTGTTTTTGCTTTAAAGATTTAGAGACATTATTTGTATGGGCGGCAATTTGAAATCTTTACTGATCACAAGAGTTTAAAATATATTTTTACTCAGAAAGAGTTAAACATAAAGTAGCGAAGATTGATAGAACTTCTAAAGGATTATGATTGTGCCATCCGTTATCACCCGGGCAAAGCTAATGTTGTAGCTGATGCACTTAGTAGAAAATCTACAAATTTTATGGCTAGTCTGGTCGTAAAGTAATGGAAGTTATTAGAAGAAAATTTTAATTTGAATGCTATGAGGAAAGAGCAAGACTCAATGATATTGATGGCCTCCATTCAAGTACAATCTGATCTTACTCAACAAATTAAGGAAGAACAATTACGAGATCCATGTTTAATCTACTTAAGGAATGAAGTAGAAAGGGAATTGAAGCCAAAATTTTAAGTTTCAAAGGATGGCCTATTGAGATTTGGGGATAGAGTATATGTACCAAATGAACCAGATATCAAGAATCAAATCCTCTTGAGGAATAAAGTAGAAAGGGAATTGAAGCCAAAATTTTAAGTTTCAAAGGATGGCCTATTGAGATTTGGGGATAGAGTATGTGTACCAAATGAACCAGATATCAAGAATCAAATCCTAAAGAAAAGTCATGCTTCAAAGTACACTATGCATCTTGGGAGCACTAAGATGTATAGAGATCTCCAAAGTCATTATTGGTGGGAAGGCATGAAGAAGGAAATTACAATGTATGTTTCAAAATGTTTGACTTGTCAGCAAATCAAAGGAGAACACCAAAGACCTAGACGGTTGTTACAACCTTTAGATATTCCTGAATGGAAATGGGAATGTGTTACCATGGATTTTGTTTCAGGACTACCCAGAACCTCTCGAAAGCATGATACTATTTGGATTATCATTGATAGGTTAACAAAATATGCACATTTCCTACCAATTAATATGACTTATTTGCTTGACAGACTTGTAGATTTATATGTCAATGAAATAGTAAGACTTCATGGTATTCCAAAGGAGATCATCTCTGATAGAGACTCCAGATTTCTCTCTATATTCTGGAGAAGATTACAGGAATCTATGGACACTAAAGTCAAGTTTAGCACTGCATATCATCCTCAGACTGATGGTTGTTAGGATCGGAGCGGCACTAAGAGGGGGGGGTGAATTAGTGCAGCGGATTAAAACGTTGATTTCGACAAATCTTTCGTACGATAAAAATCAGAATCGGAAGTGATTAACTTGAAAGCGTATTTGCAAAGTTGAGCAGCAAAGATAATGATGAAATAAAGCAAGTAAGAAGGTTTGCAGTAATGTAAATGATAATAAGAAATGCAAACCAGAGATTACGCCGTTTTTAAAGTGGTTCGGTCAAGTGACCAACATCCACTTGCGAGGCCCCTCTTCGATGAGGCTCCCACCTTCCCCTAGCAAATCTCTTGAAAGTGAAGGGTGAATACCCCTCTTACAACTTTTACAAGCGGTTCACTCTTTTACAGATTTTCAGAAAGAAGGAAGGAGGTGAACACTAGCAAATTGAAAACAAGACAAGCTAACACTTTTCTAAGGTCTTTCTCTCAAACACTTGCTGCTCAAAAAGTTGTAACCTCAGCTGAGATTTGAGGGGTATTTATAGGCCTCAAGAGGATTCAAATTTGGGCTCCAAAATTTGAATTCTCTTAGGGTTCCCGGTGCTGGAGTTGCCACCGCCCAGCCAGGCGGTGCCACCGCCCAGCGCTCGGGTGCTGGACGGTGCAACCGCCCAGCCAAGGAGGTGTCACCGCCCAGCTCTCGGGTGCTGGGCGGTGCCACCGCCAGTCTAGGCGGTGCCACCGCCTAGACCAAATCAGCTCACTGGTTGAGCTCCAAACTTGGCCCAAACCAGTCCGAACTCGGGCCCAATTAACCCCTACTTGGGTTATAGGATTAACACCTAATCCTAACTCTAATTAACATGATAACTACGAATTTAAAGACATTTTATAAGCTATTACAAAGTCCGTAAGTCAAGACTTCTTCCGGCAAGCTTTCGGCAAAATTCCGACGGTCTTCCGATAAACTCTCGGAAACCA
>NW_008992700.1:33348-43753 GCF_000313855.2 Musa acuminata subsp. malaccensis | reverse complement strand
TTGAAAAGATACAGACCTACTCCGAATTCTTGATCTTTTCTGTGATTCTAAGAGCTCAAATTTGTGTAAAGTCCAAAAGTTCTCCTCTTTCTGTTCTTCAAGTCTTGAGTTGTAAAGAGAGGAGAGAAAGGTTCTGTAAGGGTTGTCTCCTGATCCCGTCAAAAGGAGTGAAACTATAAAAGGGCAGTTGGCCTTCGCCTATTGAAGGAAGGCCCCTAGTTGACGTCGGTGACCTCGTCGGTGGAGGAAGCCAAAAGTGGAGTAGGTCAAGACTGACCGAAACACTCTAAATCTCTAGTTTGCTTTTATTTTGAGCACTTTATCATTACTGCAAACCTCCTACATAGCTACTGCTCTTTTGCGCTTTTACGAACGAGTTTCCTTACAGTTTACGTTTATGTCTTGATTCCACTTGTAACTGCAAACTGTCTTCTGCGCTTTTACGAACGAGTTTCTTTGCAGTTTACATTTACGTTTTGATTCTATTTATAACTGCAAACTGTCTTCTGCAATTTTACGAACGAGTTTCAAGGTTTAGACGAAAATCTGCATTTAGACGTAAAACTGTATTTAGACGTAAATCGGCTTTCCTCGTACAATCATCATATTTCAGTTTACGTTTACGTCTTGATTTCAACTGCATACTGCCTTCTGCGAGTTTACAAACGAGTTTCAAAGTTCAGACGTAAATCTGCGTTTAGACGTAAATCTGCGTTTAGACATAAATCTGCATTTAGACGTAAATCTACTTTTTGCAGATTACTTTTTGAGCAGCACACTGTCTTTATACTTCTGCTTAAACTGCTTTTGATCTAAACAAGTGATTTAAGAATCGGCACTTAGACGTAAACCTATTTCTTCGTACGAACGTCGGATTTCAGTTTGCGCCGATATTCTGGTTTTCTTCATAACTGCAAACTGCCTGCATAGATTGACTGTAATCTTGCTTAGTATCAACTTTCATATAGAGCTGTCTTTATCGTTCAAACGCAGCTTTCGATTTTAATCGTACAAAGTTATCCGCTGCACTAATTCACCCTCTTAGTGCTCTCGATCCTAACATCATCCACAAACTGACGGCCAAACAGAGGTGGTAAATAGGTGCTTAGAGACGTACCTCCGGTGTTTCGCTAGCGACCGACCAAAAGAGTGGGCGAAATGGCTTCCTTGGGCCGAATGGTGGTATAATACGACATATCATTTATCTACAAAATATGCCCCTTATGAAGCATTATATAGTCGACCAGCCCCTGTGATTCCAAAGTATGTAATTGGCTCGGCCAAGGTAGATCAGGTTGACCAAGAATTGATTGATAGGGACAAACTCTTACAACTGTTAAAAGATAATCTCTCTACCGCTCAAGCCAGAATGAAGCAGCAAGCCGACACACGACGAAGTGAAAGAGAATTTTCAGTGGGAGATTGGGTTTATCTTCGCCTACAACTATACAAGCAACTCTCTATCAACACTCGAGCCTCCATGAAGCTATCCCCACGTTTTTATGAGCCCTATCAGATCACAAAGCGTATTGGAGCCGAGGCATACAGACTTAAATTACCTGAGGATGCCAAAATTCACCCAGTCTTTCACGTATCATGCCTAAAGCCCAAGTTGGGAGAACACGAGTCACCCCAGATCCAACTCCCCAACACAACTGAGGATGGAGTTATTCAAGCCCAACCACAAGCCATCCTCGATCGCAGGATCGTGATGCGTCGCCGACATCCCTCTATTGAAGTACTAGTGCATTGGAATAATCTACCACTTGAAGACGCCACATGGGAACAATATGAGGAGCTGAAGATCCGGTTCCCTGAGTTCATGGAATCTCAGCCTTGATGACAAGGCTGATTTGAAGAGTCCTAATTGAGAGGGACATTCTGTTAGGACTCTAGCTAGGAGAGTCCTAGTTGAGAGGGACATTCTGTTAGGACTCTAGCTAGGAGAGTCCTAATTGAGAGGGACATTCATGTAGGAGTTTTTTCTTAGAGAAGAATTAGGAGTTGTAAGGGAATAGGAGTCTTGAGTAGGAGTCCTATTAGGAGTTGGTTAGAAGTAAGAGTCTTAAGTAGGAGTCCTATTAGGAGTTAGGGTTTAGAAGCCCTATAAATAGCCATGTATTCTTTCTCTTTTCTTAAGGAATAGATGAATCTTTTCTACAGCCTTTGAGCAGCAACTTGGAGGGAGGAACCCCTATAGAGTTCCAAGGAAGCCGATCCCCTAAAGAGATCAACCCCAAGTTTAGAATCTGCAAGGGTTCTATCAGCGCCCCCTTGGCGAGTCCCGTCCCGGAAAGCTCGGAACGGCACTACATGGCGTCGTTCCATGCATACCGGGCGACGGCCGCACAACGATACCATCTCGTCACTCAAGGATCGGCCGCCACACCAAATCTGCATACAACCGATCCTTGGGCAACAGTATAAAAGCCTTTGACCGGCATCTAGCCAGGAGAGAGAGAAAAAGGAGGGAAACAAGGCCACTGACTTAATCTACGAGGGGCCCAAGTCGGAAACCCCCCGACCAGGGCTTGTGTGTAGGAACTCGGCCACCCTTAGAGGCATGGCCATCCCGACCCCTGATCCAACTGGCTTCAGCACCTCTTCCAAATGACCGAGAGATGCGCTCTTGGAAGGCGACGTCAATGTCCCGACCCCTAATCCAGTCGGCTTTAGCACCTCTTGTAAACGATTGAGAGACATGCTCCCAAAAGACAGCATCAATGTCCCGACCCCTGATCCAGCCAACTTCAGCACCTCTTCCAAATGACTGAGAGACGTGCTCCCTGAAGATGGCGTCAACGTCTCGACCCTTGATCCAGCCAGCTCCAGCACTTCTTCCAACTGACCAAGAACTCTGGACATCAACGCGTGGACCAAGCGATGCTGACTCCTCAGCCACGGCATATAAGTTCACTAACACTACCTTCCAAAGAACAGGAAGGATTTGACACTTCGAACAATAGAATACCACTTGAGTGATGACTCAAGTGATGATAATGATGACCTTGAACTCCACATAGTAAAGCTTAAAAAATTCTTAAAACAAGAATCAAAGAACAAAAATGAACCTAAAAAGAAGAAGAAATCACTCAAGGTGGCTTAGGACGAATCAAGTTCATCCGAAAATGAAGAACAAACCAACAAAGGCGAGATGGCAAACTACGCCTTAACGGCTTTCAACAATGAGGTAACCAAATACCTTTGCTTTATTTTGAAATTACTTTGATATATTTCATGAGTTGTTTTTAAATTAGTTTAGAAAAATTAAATGTAAATTGTAAAAAAAATTGAATCATACTTATCCTTCTAGTATTTTTGAAAATGATCATGAAAATTGTATGTTTTATGATAATGGAACAAAATGTTATACTTAAATATAATGCTTAAGATAAATCTTATGTATGTTTTTAAGAAGAAATAATGTGTCTTGATGATTTAATGATGCATAGTGATTTCAAATCATGCTTATTGAGTTTATTTTTTAAAATTTTGCATAATGATTTTTGTAATCTTTGTCATAATAAAAGTTCTTTTTCAGTGTTAAATATTGATGCATATTTTTATTTGGCATAAAAAAAACTTGGGCATGCTTGTATAAAATCAATCATATGAATTGCTATAATGAAAATGGGAATGTAGTTTGAAAATTTCTCTATCTCTATCTTATCATTTCTTTTCCCATCAAGAAAATGATAAATCTATTTATGTCATTTTGAATCTCTTGAATATGATTTTGATGATTTGATAATTTAAATTTAAATGAGTCTTATCTATAACATGATCTTAATTTTTTTTTAGAATTATAATATGATATTTTTTAATGAATCAAGATCATTTACTATGATTCTTCTTTTTGCTATTTGAGTCGTCCAAAAAGAATCATAATTTTTATCTTGATTTTTGACCTTCACAATTTGAAATTTGGTTCATGACTCCCTTGTATTCATGAAGTGTATATCTCATCACCCAATTAATTTTTCTTGATATTCTTCATGTGATGATATGAAATTATGCATGAAGTACTTATGATATTATGTTGATGTATACAAATAAAAAATTTTGATCATGCATGGTAGGATATAATGTAATTTGATATTTTGATACCATCATGATTTAAAATATTTATGATTTGTATATCTTATGATATGATTGAATCATTATTGTAAAAGAAGAAGGAAATTGCTAGCTTGCGCCCTAGGAACAAACTTCCATACCTCGTTCTCTCAAATTGGTTCAACTCTTTATGTATTTCGATAACTCATGAATCATCTTTCAAGGCCTCGTCAATGCATTTAGGTTGAATTTGAGAAAGAAAAGCGGCATTGGCACAAATTTTTAAGAGAAGAACAAATTTAAACCCCTTTTGATGTGTCTCCTATGATTAGCTCCTTACGATAAGTATCTACATACTTCCATTCCTTGGGTAAGGATGTTTCGGAAGAAGATATATCCAAGTTGCTAGTTGGAGAAGAGGGTTCATTTAAATTCAAAGCATCAAAATTGAGATCATCATCAAACTCGTTTTTCTTAAATTCAGAAACTTCATTAAAGACAACATGAATAGACTCTTCTATAACCAAAGCTATTTTGTTAAAGATATGAAAGGCTTTAGAAATGGAAGAGTAGCCAAGAAAATTTCCTTCATCAGATTTTACATCAATCTTTCCTAAGGCATCTTTTTCACTCAAGATAAAACATTTACAACCGAAAACTTTAAAATATGAAATGTTGGGTTTTATGTTATTCCATAATTCATATAGAGTTTTGGAAAGTAATAGTCTTCTTAGAACCCTATTTATGGCGTAGCATGCCATATTAACGGCTTCGACCCAAAAATATTTGGGTAGGCTATATTCGTTCAACATGATTCTTGTCATTTCTTATCAATTTCTATTTTTTTCTTTCTACTACTCTATTTTGTTGAGGATTTCTAGGAGTAGAGAAATTATGGTTGTATCCATTAGATTCATAAAAATTTTAGAAATCATGATTTTGAAATTCGCCACCATGATCACTCTGAATTGATGAAATTATAAAGCCTTCTTCATTTTGAACAAGTTTACAAAATTTAGAATAATACCTAAAGTAATCACTTTTATGTGTCAAGAAATATGTCCAAGTATATCTACAATAATTGTCCACAATTACAAAGGTGTATTTGCTACCTCCTAGGTTTGATGTATCAATTGGTCCAAATAAATACATATGGATCAATTGCAATGGCCTAGAGGTGCTTATTTGATTCTTTGGTTTGAAACTACCCTTTATTTATTATCCTAGTTGACATGCATCACACACATTTTCTTTAATGAACTTAATGTTAGGAATACCTCTTACAAGTTCTTTAGATGAGATTTGAGAGATTAGTTTCATGCTAGCATGACCTAATCTCCTATGCCAAAGCCAAGCATCGTCATTCAAAACCGTAAAACACATTTCATTACTAAGATCATCTGTGTCGATAGTGTATATATTATTTTGTTTTAGGACAATCATAGATGTGTTTTTGTGTGATTTTATCATAATGCAAGCATTGGATTCAAATCTAATGATGTATCCTTTATCTCACAATTTACTAATGCTCAAAAGATTATGCTTTTAGCCATCAACCAACAACACATCTTCAATCAAAAAGTTGGATTTAGTACATATGGTTCCTTTGCCAATAATTTTACCCTTGTTGTTATCTTCAAATGTGACATACCCTTCGTCTAGGCTAGTGAGCTTAGAAAATTTAGATGGATCTCCGGTCATATGCCTTGAGCATCTACTATCAAGGTACCATCTTTTGCTCCTAGCTTGTGGTGGTAAATATTTCTATAAAAAAGGATGATTTTTAGGTACCCATTTGACCTTGGGTGCCTCAAAAATCAATCGACTTAACTTATCATTTTGCATGGAGTTCTTTACAGTTCCTTTAGGAACCCAAATCAATTTGTGTGGACTACATATCTTAAACCGACATTTATAAGCAATATGTCCAAGTTTGTAATAAAAGTTACATTTGGTGCGGGGTGATATATGCAAGGTGCTTTTAACAAAGGTGGTTGGATTTTTGTGAGAGCTACTCTCAAATCCGATTCTATCTCTTCTATGAATATGACCTTTATTGGTAAGGATCATATTCAAGGACTTACTACCAACTTCAAATTTCTCTTAGGCTTCATGTAGTTGTAAATTTTCCTTTTTAAGTATTTCTAATTCATCACATTTTGTGCAAGGAGCTAAACTATCATCATGTTCAATTTTTAGTCTATCAAAATCATTAACAAAAGAAGCATGCTTCTTTTTTAATAGTTTATACTTTTTACTAACTAATGTACATTCATCAAATAATTCATGAAAATCACTTAAAAGCTCATCGAAAGATAAATTCGAACTGCTTACCTCATCTCCGATAGCCATCAATGCGTAATGAGCAACTTGCTCTTTGTTGGTTGGCTCCTCTTCTTCGAATGCTCTTGAGTTGTCCCAAGTTGCTTTAAGCGCTTTCTTCTTTTTTGGTTGCTTTCTCTTTGCTTGGGGACATTCGCTTTTGAAATATCCTGGCTTCTTGCATTCGTACCATATAATTTGTTCTTTCTTGGGTTCAATTTTATTTTTTGTATCATTTTTAAATTTATTCTTTTTTTATAAATTTTTTGAACCTTTTTGTTAAGAGTGCCAAGTCATCATCATAATCCTCATTAGTTAAACATTCCTTCAAGTGGTCTTCATGAGTTCTTAATGTCATATCCTTCCTATTCTTTGGAAGGTTATTCTCAAGCTCTTCATGAGCATTGCAAGTCATCTCATAGGTCATTAGTGACCCAATAAGTTCTTCGAGAAGGAAGTTATTTAAATCCTTGGCCTCTTGAATGACCATTATTTTAGGGTCCCAACTCTTTCGAAGGGATCTCAAGATTTTATTAATAAGTTCAAAGTTCGAAAAACATTTGCCAAGAGCTTTTAAACTATTAACGACATCCGTAAAATGGGTGTGTATGTCAACAGTAGTTTCACTTAGCTTCATCCAAAACAACTTATAAGTATGAACTAAAAGATTTATCTTTGACTCATTTACTCTACTAGTACCTTCGTAAGTGATTTCGAGTGTGTGCCAAATATCAAAAGTCGTTTCACAAATAGATACTCGATTGAACTTGTTTTTATCCAAAGCGCAAAAAAATGCATTCATAGCCTTGGCATTTAAAGCGAAAGTCTACTTCTCCAACTCATTCCAATCGTTCAATGGAAAAGAAGACTTTTGAAAGCCATTTTCCACAATGTTCCATAACTCAAAATCCATAGAAATTAAAAAAATTCTCATTCTAGTCTTCCAAATGTGTAATCCGTCCCATTGAACATGGGTAGACGTGTAATTGATTGACCTTCTTAGTTGTCGGCAAATATTATCTCTCTTTAGTTTCAAACCAAATGATAGTAACCTTGCTCTGATACCAATTGTTAAGATCAAGAGCGGCATTGAGAGGGGGGGTGAATTAGTACAATAGATAAAAGCTTTGATTTAAAAAATCTTCGTACGTTAAAAAAAATGATTTCAGAAGATAGCTTGAAAGCGTGTTTGTTCGTAAGGGTGGTGAAAGCCAAGTAAGGAGGAAGTGAAGCAATTGCAAAGTAAGTAAATGATAATAATAGATATGCAAACTAGAATTTATAGTGGTTCGGTCTTTGTGACCTACATCTACTTCTGATTCTACCTCTGTTGAGGTCACCGGCATCCACTAATGGTCTTCCTTCAATAGACGAAGACCAACTACCTCTTTACAGCACTTTCTCCTTTTCATGGGTTTAGGAGATAACCATTACAAACCTTACACCTCTCTTGAATGATCACAACAGTAGGAAGGGAGGAGGACTCTTTGTACTTTTACAACACTTTTAACACGCTAAGATTTCAAAATATTATTCACATTTTCGTGCCCTTTCATGTAAAAAAGGGTGAGAAATTTATAGGCCCCAATGGTTTCAGAATTGGAGCAAAAAAGTGTTACATCCTTAGATTTCGGGGTACTGACAATACCACTGCCATTATTGGGCGGTACCACCGCTTGTAAACTGACATTGGGTGGTACCACCGCTCAGTCTAGGTGGTACCACCACTTGACAAGGGCGATACCATCGCATGACAGCATTAACTATCAACGGTATCACTGCCTAGACCACTTGGGAGACTGATTCAACATGTGGTGCTACTGCCAGCCTTGGAGGTGCCACCACCACCGGCCGTGACTTCAGGTGATGAATGGGCTATTCAACCAGCCTTGTTACGAGCTGAGTTGGCCTCTAACTAAGTTAGTGGGATTACCTCCCAATCCTTGTTGAATCTCTGATTTTAATGATGAAATCAATTGGTAAATTATTGTTCTAATCCATATGTTGAGACAAGTGTTGGAGGATTAACTACGATAGCAATAAAGGCATAAAGCATATGTTGAGCCGAAGTCAAATATCGGACGATATGTCGAAGATTCGGATGATATGCCAGAAGTTCGTTGGAAGTTCACTAAGAAGATCATCGGAAGCTCGCCGAGAGTTCATCAGGAGCGCACCGAGAATTTGTCGGAAGATTGCCAAGAGTTCGTCAGGAGTTCGCTGAGAATTTGTCGGGAGTTCACTAGAAGTTCATGTTGAATCTCGAATTTTAATGATGATGTCAATTGTCATTTGTTATCTAATCCATATGTTGAGATAAGTGTGCAGGATTAACTACAATGAAAGTAAGACATGCAGTAGGAGTTACGCCGGAGTCAAGACTATGATCACGTTGGGGGTTCGAGAATTCGACGGAAGTTCGGACGGTCATCGGAGGTACTACGGGAACAAATCTGAGAAGTCCAAAAGCTTGCCAAAGAAGCTCGTCGGAACTTGCCAAATGGATCGTCGCAAGTCCAGGAGTTTGCCGGAAATCCGCAGGAGGATCACCGAGGGTTCATCGGATGATCGACGGAAGCTCGCTAGAAGAAGCGATTGATGCACTGGAGCAAGCTGTAGTAAATGTCTTAAGAAATTCGTAGTTAGCACGATGATTAAATTAGAAATGAGAGGTGATCCCATTAACTTAATCTTGGGGCAATTGGTCCCTTGATAGACCCAAATTGGGCCGAATGGATCAGCCCATTCGGACCCAGATTACTTGGCCAGAGGTGGCACCGCTTGGATCAGCGGTGGCACTGCCCAGGGCTCAATCTCCGAGCTCTGGCTGGGCGGTGCAACCGCCTCTTACAAAGGGGCAACCGCCTGAGCTCGGTCTCCGAGCTCTGGCTAGGCGGTGCAACCGCCCCAGTCAGGCGGTGGCACCACCTGAGCTCAGTCTCCAAACTCTGGCAGGAGGTGCAACCGCCCCTAACAAGCGGTGGCACCGCCCAGAGGCTCAATCTCCGAGCTCTGCCAGGCGGTGCAACCGCCAAACCCCTGAATTCCGGGAGATGATAGTTTTGAGCTCGGAATTCAAACTGGTTTGGGACCTATAAATACCCCACTCTTTCAGCAATGAAAGGGCAACCAAAAACCACCAAAATCCTGATCTTACTTTATGATTTTTAGAGCTCAAAAGTGTTGTATGAGTTAAAAGTTCTCCTTCCTCTTTTCTTCCAAGTTTTGATCTGTCAAGAGAGGAAAGAAAATTCTGTAAGGGTTGTCTCCTAAGCCCGTCAAAAGGAGTGAAACTGTAAAAAGGTGGTTGGCCTTCGCTTATTGAAGGAAGGCCTCTAGTGGACGTCAGTGACCTCGTCGGTGGAGGAAGCCAAAAGTGGATGTAGGTCAAGATTGACCAAACCACTCTAAATCTTGGTATGCATTTACTTTGAGCATATTATCTTTACTGCAAACCTCCTCAATAGCTTACTGCCTTCTGCGCATTTACAATCGTGTTTCAAAGTTCAGTATTTTTCGAATCGGCGTTTAGACATAAATCAGTTTTATCGTATGGACATAATATTTCAGTTTACGCTTACATTCTAATTTCCATCATAACTGCAAACTGCCTTCATAGACTTGCTTTAACTGCATCTTGCTTGATCACAAGTTAAAGTGATTTACGAATCGTCTTTTCTACCAAAATCGCTCTTATCGTACGAACGCAGTTTAATCGTCGAAAGTTTTCCGCTGTACTAATTCACCCCCCCTCCCCCCCCCCTCTTAGTGCTCTTGATCCTAACAATTGGTATCAGAGTGGGGTTAACTCTCAAATGGATTAAAACCTAAGAGAGATGGCATACGCCGGAAACCAAGAGGGCCATTCTATTACACGTCCACCCATGTTCAATGGGACGGACTATACCTATTGGAAGACCTGAATGAGGATCTTCCTTATTTCAATGGATTTTGAACTTTGGAATCTTGTCGAAAATGGATTTTTGAAGTCTTATCTTCCAATGATCGATTGGAATGAATTGGAGAA
>NW_008992700.1:0-23713 GCF_000313855.2 Musa acuminata subsp. malaccensis | reverse complement strand
TCATATGAAACAAGTCTTTCCTCAATCTGAATTTTGTGCAAAAAGTTATGGCCACGCGAGTACTGAAAGGTCAAAATCTGAAAAATTCTAGATTCAACATTTGATGTATAAACGGCATAGATATCTTACATGCAGCCACAATCTTCCAATTTTCTCAAAATCAAGGTGAAAATAAGGATCAAAATTTATCTCTAGGATGGGTTAGAATACTTGCCTTAAAAAGTTTTGATTTCTAAATGTGGGAGAATTGATACAAAGCCTTAAACCAAGATAAAACTTCTTCTTCTTCAATTCTTTCTCTTTCTCTTCTCCTTCAATTCCTTCTCCTCTTCTCAAGTTACGTTGGCTGCAAAATTTCCCTTAATTGTGCCTTAAATTACTTAGGTTTGGCTCATGCTAAAATAGTGAGGTGGCAAGCATGCATGGAGGTTTAGGTATCATCTTTAGAATAAATACAAGTGGCTCATCCTTGCTTATGCCACAAGTCCTCCATTTTATTTTATTTTTTTTTCTTAGTGTGAATATTTCACAAATCACCTCCAATTAATAAGATTCACATTTTGGTCCCTCACAATACTTTCAATATTTATAAAAAAAATTTAGTGCTAAAGAATTATTAAAAAAATTCTCATATTTACTAATAAGTCCTTATAAATTTTTAAAAAAATGAGGGATGTTACAGTAGTACCGCTCTTGTCAAGCGATGGTACTACTAGAGCTCGGTCTCCGAGCTTTGTCAAGCTATCATACCACCTAGACTGAGGGGTGGTATTGCCTAGTGTCAATCTATAGGCGGTGGTACCACCCAATAATGGTAGTGGTATCGCTAATACTCTAAAAATCGAGGATGTGATACTTTTTGGCTCTAATTCTGAAGTCATTAGGGCCTATAAATACCTTACCATTTTCTGTATGAAAGGATACGAAAGTGTGAACAATATCTTGAAATCTTAGGATGTTAAAAGTGTTGTAAAAGTACAAAGTATCCTCCTCCTCCCTTTCTAGTGTTGTGATCATTCAAGAGAGGTGTGAGGCTTGTAATCAGAGCTCGGTTACTCTCGATTTGGTTTAAAACCCAAGAGAGATAGCTTTTGCCGGCAATCAAAAGAGTCATTCTATCACTCATCCTTCCATGTTCAATGGGACATATTACACGTATTGGAAAATTAGGATAAAGATCTTCTTAATTTCTATGGATTTCGAGTTATGTAATATTGTTAAAAATAGATTTCAAAAGTCTTCTCTTCCAATGAGTGAATGGAATGACTTGGAGAAGAAGACTTTCTCTTTGAACGCCAAAGCTATGAATGCTTTGTTTTGTGCTTTGGATAAAAATGAATTCAATCGAGTTTCGATTTGTAAAATGGCTTATAACATTTGACATACACTTGAAATCACACACGAAGGCATAAGTAGGGTTAAGGAGTCAAAAATCAATTTTTTGGTTCATAGTTATGAATTGTTCCGCATGAAACCAAGTAAGACCATTGGAAACATATACACCCAGTTTACAGATGTTGTCAATGGTCTAAATGCCCTTAGTAAAAGTTTTTCTAATGTTGAACTTATTAATAAAATCTTGAGATCCCTTCCAAAGAATTGGGACCCTAAAGTAACGGTCATTCAAGAGGCAAAAAACTTGAATAACTTCCCTCTCAAAGAACTTATTGGGTCACTAATGACCTATGAGATGACTTGTAATGCTCATGAAGAGCTTGAGAACAACCTTCCAAAGAACAGGAAAGATATGGCACTAAAAACTCATGAAGACCATTTGAAAGAAAGTTCAAGTGATGAGGACTATGATGATGACTTAAGACTCTTGACAAGAAAGTTCAAAAAATTCATAAAAAAAAAAAATTTAAAAATGACGCTAAAAATAAAATTGAACCCAAGAAAAAACAAGTTATATGCTACGAATGCAAGAAACCAAAATATTTCAAAAGTGAATGTCCCCAAGCAAAGAAGAAGCAACCAAAGAAGAAGAAGATGCTTAAAGCAACTTGAGACAACTCAAGTGCATCCGAAGAAGAGGAGGTAACCAACAAAGAGCAAGTTGCTTACTATGCACTAATGGCCATCAGAGATGAGGTAAGCAATTCATCAGATGCAAATTTATCTTTTGATGAATTATAAAGTGTTTTTCATGATTTATTTGATAAATATAAATTAGTTAGTAAAAAATATATATTGTTGAAAAAAGAGCATGCTTCTCTTGTTACTAATTTTGATAGATTAAAAATTGAGCATGATGATTGTTTAGCTCCTTGCACAAAATGTGATGAATTAGAAACACTTAAAAAGGAGAATTTGCAACTACATGAAACCATAGAAAAATCTAAAATAAGTAGTGAATCCTTAAACATGATTCTTGCAAGTAAGAATCATGTTCATAGAAGAGATGAAATCGACTTTATGAGTAACACTCATAAAAATCCAACCATCTTTGTTAAAGGCCCAACTTTGCATGTTTCACCCCAAAACAAACGTAACTTTTGTTACAAATTTAGATATGTTGCTTATCAATGTCCGTTTAAGAGATACAGTATACACAAATTAATATGGGTTCCTAAAGGAATCGTAAAGAACTCCATGCAAAATGATAAGTTAAGTCGATCAATTTTTGAGGCACCCAAAGTCAAATGGGTACCTAAAAATCACACTTTTTTGTAGAAATATTTACCATCACAAGCTAGGAGGAAGAGATGGTACCTTGATAGTGAATACTCAAGGCACATACCTCGAGATCCATCTTAATTCTCTAAGCTCACTAGCATAGATGAAGAGTATGTCACCTTCGGAGATAACAACAAGGGTAAAATCATTGGCAAAAGAACCATAGGTAACAAATCTAATTTTTTTATTGAAGATGTGTTGTTGGTTGATGGCTTAAAGCATAATCTTTTGAGCATTAGTCAATTATGTGATAAAGGATATATCATTAGATTTGAATCCAATGCTTGTATTATTGAAAAACTACACAAAAACATATCTATGATTGCCCTAAAACAAAATAATGTATACACTATTGGTATTGATGATCTTTGTAATGAAATATGTTTTTCAGTTTTGAATGATGATGCTTGGCTTTGGCATAGAAGATTAGGTCATGCTAGCATGAAACTAATCTCTCAAATCTCATCTAAAGAACTTGTAAGAGAAATTTCAAATATTAAGTTTGTTAAATATAATGTATGTGATGCATGTTTGTCAGGATCGAGTTGGCACTAAGGGGGGGTGAATTAGTGCAGCGAATTAAAACAATTGTTTAAAATTCTTTGTATGTTAAAAATGATCTCGAAAGATAACTTGAAAGAGTGTTTAATCGTAAGGGTAGTGAAATCCAAGTAAAAAGGAAGTTAAGCTATTGCAACATAAGTAAATAGCGATAATAGAAATGCAAACCAGAATTTATAGTGGTTCGGTCAGTGTGACCTACATCCACTTTCGATTCCTCCTCTGTCGAGGTCACGAGCATCCACTAATGGTCTTCCTTCAATAGGTGAAGACCAACCACCTCTTTACAATACTTTCTACTTTTTACAGATTTAGGAGATAACCCTTATAAGCCTCATACCTCTCTTGAATGATCTCACCTCTTAGAAAAGGAGGAGGAGGACTCTTACACCTTTACAACACTTTCACACCCCAAGAATTCAAGATTATGTTAACACTTTCGTGCCCTTTTATGCAGAAAAGGGTGGGATATTTATAGGCCCCAATGGCTTCAGAATTAGAGCTAAAAAGTGTCACATCCACGGATTTCGAGGTACTAGCGGTACCGTCGCCATTATTAGGTGGTACTACTGCCTGCAGATTGACACTAGGCGGTACCACCACCCAGTCTGGGCAATACCACCGCTTGACAGAGCTCGGAGATCGAGCTCTAGCGGTACCATCGCTTGGCAGCATTAACTGCTGGCAATACCACTGCCTAATATGGTGACTCAGTCTCCTAGGTGGTCTGGGCAGTGGAACCGCCCAGATTGGGTGGTGCCACCATCGGCCGTGACTTCAAGTGCTGAATAGGCTATTCAATCCGGCCCAATTCAGTCTTGTTAAGGACCCAGTTGGCCCCTAACTGAGTTAGTGGGATTACCTCTCAATCCTAACTCAACTTAAGTTCTAACTACAATAATTAAGACGGTTAACAAAGCATTCTTGTTCTGGTTTGTCAATTGTTCTTCCAGCGAGCTTTCGGCGATCTTCCGATGAACTTCCAACGATCTCTCAGCAATGTTCCGGCAAACTTCCAGCAAACTCCTCGACTTCACAATGATCTTCTTGGCGAGTTCCGATGAGCTTCTTTGGCAAGCTCCTGGACTTCTCAGTTAATTCTGGTAGAACTTCCGACAAACATCCGGACTTCCGACGAACTCTCAAACTCCCAACGAAATCTTGATCTTGACTCCAGCACAACATTTGCTTTATATCTTACCACTATCGTAGTTAATCCGGCACACTTATCTCAATACATAGATTAGATCAAACGATTTTACCAATTGATTTCATCATCAAAATCCAAGATTCAACAATCTCCCCCTTTTTAATGATGACAACTAATTGATAACGGAGTTAACGTTAACTCCCCCTATCTATATGCCATACTTAGAGATTTCAAACTTGAATTCATAACCTTAAATTCAAGCTTTAATCAATTTTAATTAGAAATCATATGCATTGTGCATCATCATAGTTTTAAGTCATCAAGATATTAAATGCATAAATTCATCACTTCATTCATGATAAAATGCTTCGGGCATAGTTTTACATGAAATGTCATCATGATATAATTTGTATGATAGCATTCAAAAGTTCACAATATTACATAATTATATGGTAACATTAAAAATTATCAGTATTAACGAAATCATAACATCAAAGTGAACACAACATCAAAAGTTCACAACACTAAAGGTTTTCAACATAGAAGAGATCACAACATCAAAGTGAATACAATATCAAAAGTTCACAATATTAAAGTGAGAGATTCCGTCTACTTATTCCCCTTTGTTATTAGCAAAAACACATACACAGTTATTCAGGTGATGGCAAGTCAAAATGGCAAAATAAAGTATTAAGTTATTGATGAATCTGCTACAACTCAGTTAAAATTTGATCTTGATGTTGTTTAAATCAATCCATTCAATTCCTTATGTCGTCAGCAGATGAGGAGGGTGCTTGTTCTGTTAGAGGTATTACCTCAAAAGGACCAATAGGAGGAGATTGATGTTCCCTAAATATTGGTGTTTCAGGTTCTGGATCAGATGGGAGAGGGTCAGTCCTTCTAGGTAATCTAGTCCAAGTCCCATTTCTAACTATACATCTTAACCTTCTTAGCATATTTCTATTTATGATATTAAACCTATCTAGTTTTAAGATTTCTTCGTCAGGTGGAATGACTATGTTATATGCATGGATTAGTCTAGTAATCAAGCCATCATATGGAAGCATCATATCCTTTTTTTATAGTTCGATCATGTTTTGTTGTATTAGGTAACCATAACAATTACCATGTTCCTTCATAATCCAATACATCGTACCTAATTCCATTTAGCTAACTTCATCATGATGATATTGTTTTGGGAGTATAATACTGATCAAGATGTGATGAAGCAATTTGGTGTTGAAGGGCAGTAAATGTTCACAACTTTTTGGAAGAATAGACAAGTTTGGATTACCAAAAATTATACCTAAGGCATCAGAATAAGTGGTCCCAACTTATTCTTTGTCCCATTGTCCTCTAAAGTAACAACCTCTCCTTTTCTCAGTAATTCCTATGAGATTGCAAATTACGCTATCCGTAATGGGTATATGATGTCCTAAGAGATAAGTGGAGACCTGTTAGGACTCTAGCTAGGAGAGTCCTAATTGAGAAGGACATTCATGTAAAACCTACCTAAGTCGACCCCTATTAAAGAGATGAAGTGGCCGGCTAGGGTTAGTGTTAGGATCAAGAGCACTAAGAGGGGGGGCTGAATTAGTGCAGCGGAAATCTTACAACGATAAAGCACGTTCGAACGATAAAAATGATTTCAGTGTGAAAGCCGATTCTAAGATTACTTTATCTTAAGATCAAGCGAGATGACGTTAAAATCAATCTATGAAGGCAGTTTGCAGTTATGATGAAAACCAGAGTGTAAGTGCAAACTGAAATACGAAGTTCATACGAAGAAGCTGATTTATGTCTAAATGCTGATTAGTAAATCAGTTGATTAGGCGAGATGCAGTTTAAGCAAGTATATAAAGGCAGTTTGCAGTTATGATTGAAATCAAAACGTAAATGCAAACTGAAATATGATGATCGTACGAAAAAATAGATTTACGTCTAAACGCTGATTCGAAATTGCAAAGCTTGAAACCCGATCGTATATGCGCAGAAAGCAGTAAGCTTTAGAGGAGGTTTGTAGTAAAGATAATATGCTCAAAGTAAATGCAAACCGAGATTTAGAGTGGTTCGGTCAATCTTGACCTACTCCACTTTTGGCTTCCTCCACAGACGAGGTCACCGACGTCAACTAGAGGCCTTCCTTCAATAGGCGAAGGCCAACCACCCTTTTACAGTTTCACTCCTTTTGACGGGCTTAGGAGACAACCCTTACAGAATTTTCTCTCCTCTCTTTACAACTCAGAACTTGAAAGAACAGAGGGAGAAGAACTTTTGGCCTTTACAATAATTTTGAGCTCTAAGAATCACAGAAAAAGATCAAGATTTCGGTGTTAGTTCATTGCTCTTTCAGTGCTGAATGGGTGGGGTATTTATAGGACCCAACCCAGTTCAAATTTGGAGCTCAAAACTGTCAATTCCCGAAATTCCGGGATCAGGCGGTTGCACCTCCAGACTGGAGCGGTTGCACCGCCTGGCAGAGCTCGAAGACTGAGCCTCTAGGCGGTGCTACCTCCTGTCAGGGGCGGTTGAACCTCCTGACAGAGCTCGAAGACCGAGCTCAGGCGGTTGCACCTCCTGATTGAGGCGGTTGAACCGCCTGGCAGAGCTCGAAGACCGAGCTCAAGCGGTGCCACCTCCTGTTAGGGGAGGTTGCACTGCCCAGTCTCGCTCGGAGACTGAGCCCCAAGCGGTGCCACCGCCTGGCTGGAGCGGTTGCACCTCCCAGTCTCGCTCGGAGACTAAGCCTAGGCGGTGCAACCTCCTGCCTTGGGCGGTTCAACCGCCTAGTAGAAATCAGGGTCCGAATGGGTTGATCCATTCGGCCCAATTTGGGATTTTTAGGGGCCCAATTGCCCCAAGATTAAGTTAATGGGATCACCTCCCGTTTTCAACTTAATCATTGTGCTAACTACGATTTTTACTAAGACATTTACTGCAACTTGCTCTAGTGTGTCAATCGCTTCTTCCGGCGAGCTTCCGGCGAACTTCCGTCGATCATCCGATGATCCCTCGGTGATGCTCCTGCGGACTTCCGGCAAACTCCTGGACTTGCGACGATTCACTTGGCGAGTTCCGACGAGCTTCTTTGGCAAGCTTATGGACTTCTCGGATTTGTTCCTGTAGAACCTCCGACGATTGTCTGAACTTCCGTCAAACTCTCGAACTCCCAACGTGATCATTGTCTTGACTCCGGCGCAACTCCTGCTGCATGTCTTACTTTCATCGTAGTTAATCCTGCACACTTATATCAACATATAGATTAGATAACAAATGACAATTGACTTCATCATCAAAATCCGAGATTCAACAGTTAGGAGGTTATTTCTTAGAGAAGAATAAGGAGTTGTAAAGGAATAGGAGTCTTGAGTAGGAGTCCTATTAGGAGTTGGTTAGAAGTAGGAGTCTTAAGTAGGAGTCATATTAGGAGTTGGTTAGAAGTAGGAGTCTTAAGTAAGAGTCATATTAGGAGTTAGGATTTAGAAGCCCTATAAATAGTCATGTATTCCACCTCTTTTTATAAGCAATAGATGAATCTTTTCTGCAGCCTTTGAGCAGCAACTTGGAGGGAGGAACCCTTATAGAGTTTCGAGGAGGCCGATCCCCTAAAGAGATCAACCCCAAGTTTAGAATCTGCAAGGGTTCTACCACCTGGTATTAGAGCAGCGTTCTTGGCATCTCGCTGCCCTTCCACAGCCATCTGTCAACCCTCCACAATCACCCAAAGCAATTCCCACAATTACTTAAGAGATCGTTGCCAAATTTCACCGTCATCTCCACCACCACGGATCATCCTTTGATCTCCCCGTGAATTGCAATAGGTTCTGGTTTTCTACCTTACTGCTGCTGCAATTTAATTATCCTTATTTGAAAATCCCAAAAAAATTATTCCTATATTGCTGCACAAACTTTTCGTCATAAAGTTTTCATCTCTACGACGAAAGATACATTGCAAAATTCCAACTGTATAGCACCGTTTGTTTGATCTTGCTACTGTGTTTTTTCTATCCAAATCTCTATGAATTTTTTATGATATCTTTGACATTTCCTAATAGCAGATTTCCTTTGGTTTGGTCAAAAAATTCTCAATATAAACCATTGATATTTTACGTCTAATCTGCTATACTTGAAAATCTGCACTGTAAAATTTCAACCGCATAGCACTGTTTATTTGATCTTGATACTATATTGTTTCTATCCAAATCTCTACGAAATTTTTATGATAGCTTTGAAACTTTCTAACAGTAGATTTTCCTTTTGTTTCATCAAAAAATTCTCAATATAAAGTAATGATCTTTTACGTCCAATCTTCTATACTTAAAAATCTGTGCTACAAAAATTTTCAGCCGCATATTGTTGCCTTAACCCATCTATTTGCAATCTTTTTTGAATGAAATTTCTTATACACTTCATAGATCATCTTGGCTTCCATCTAAGATTGATCTATTAAGAAATTCATCTCTAAAAACGATTTTGTGTTGCTGTAAATTTTCGTTGTAACCCACTGAAATTTTTCGACGAGAATTCTACAATCGCAACTTGCACCAATTTCCTTGCTGTTATACTGCCAAAATTTTCTTGATTAAATTAGACATCCTTGCTGTCATATAAACTATGATTTTACTATCAATTTCCTCCTCAATTCTCTCAAGTTTTTGGTGGAAATTACGTCAAGAAATCGTTATTTCTTTGACGACAATTCTACTCTTACAAGACAACACATACTTGCTGCAACTTCCACTGATTTCTATCAAACTTTTACTACCATCTACCATAGATCCAAAACATTCATCCACAGCTCTAAAACTCCACTAAACCATACCCTCAAACTGCACCCAAAATAGCCACAAAACAAGCCTAAACCGTAGCCTACATCCACCAATCCACCAACCCTTTCGACCATCACCTCTCTCAACCAATAAGTGCCTTTAACCCGACAACAAAAGAGAGATCTTAACATTACAGATTTGGCGGCATATACTATGGCATCTGAGGAGGTAATCAATACTAAATTCGAAGCCTTCGAGGCGCGAATGGAGGATAAGATTCGGACGCTCTTTACCGAACTCAGATTGGGTCGAACACTAAGCCCGAAGAAATCACATCAAGGAGAGAGCTTTGCCCAATCGCACCAAGCCCGAAGATATGACTTCTAAGAGAGGGGAAGCTCTATGACCGACCCAAACTATCTATGCATGAGAGTGGACTTCCCTAGATGGGAAGAAGGAGACCCGATTGGTTGGATCTCACGCGCGGAGCGATATTTTCGGTACCACAAAACCGCAGATGCATCTATGGTGAAAATTGCAGCTATATATCTTGAAGGCGATGCTATACAGTGATTTGACTAGTTTGAACATACTTTTGGAGTCCTTTCATGGTGACAATTCAAAGAAGGACTACTGATCCGCTTCAGACCAACCGATTACGAGAATATTGACGGACAACTAGAAAAGATCCGACAAACCTCCACCATTCAAGAGTATCAAACTATGTTTGAAAGGTTATCTAATCAAACTCATAATTGATCTCAAAAATAGCTATTGAGGGCTTGAAGCCGGAGATCCGAGGAGAAGTTAAAGCACGACAACCGTACACGCTTATGGCAGCCATCTCTTTCGCACGACATCAAGAGGAGCAATTGAACCATGAAGCTCGGAGGACTAGGGTCACTCCTCAACCAGCAATATTAAGGCCCTCAGCCCCCCCTACTGTCGATCGAGTCCCTACACCAAAGAGGTTAACAAGAGAAGAGCTTCGGGAGCGATATGCAAAGGGGTTATGTTGGCATTGCGACGAGCCGTGGAGCCGTGAGCATCGCTGTAGTAAAGGGAGACTTCTTATGATTGAACCAATAGAAGAAGAGGTCATTGAACATCTAGAAGAGAGTCTTGAACATGAAGAAGAAGATGCAGAAGAAGAGCCACAACTGACTGAAGTTACGGTACATGCACTAGCCGGCTACTCAAACCCGCAAACAATGAAAGTTGGAGGCCTTCTCAAACAACAATCGATCACTGTTTTCATCGACACGGGCAGTACTAATAACTTTCTAAATAGTAAGGTTGCTGTCCAGATGAACTTACCTATTGAAAATTGCAGCAGGTTTGTCGTTAAGGTCGCCAACGGATGGATTTTGAAGTATGATCGTAGGCGCCCGCAAGTGAAACCGTTGATGATCATGAGGCCTTACCAAGAGATAATTGCATATTTCTTCCTTCTCCCTCTTGATGATCATGAGGCCATGCTCATAATTAAATAGTTGATGACATTAGGTGATATTTCTTGGAATTTTATGTAACTAATTATGAAATTTTATAGTAAGGAGAAACAGGTGATATTGAACGGGAAACGTGAGGGCGACATAATGACGATTTGCACACAACAAATGGAGAAGGTTTTGCATAAAGCATGCAGCAGATTTTTGATACAACTTGAGCAGCAAACTAAGGGAGAGCCAATACAATTTGAAGATCCAAACCTACTTCCTTTGCTTGCTGAATTTTCAGATATATTTGACGAACCGTACAACCTACCTCTTACCCGTTGGCATGATCATTATATAATGATTCTTTCAGGCAAACCTCCAGCAAATACTCGGCCATATCAATATCTATATCTCTAAAAGGATGAAATAGAAAGGATTGTAAAAGAAATGCTCAAAACAGGAGTTATTCGGCCAAGTTGCAACCTCTATTCTTCACCGGTGCTACTTGTACGCAAGGACGGAACATGGCAAATATGCATTGATTATCGAGCTCTCAATGGCATAACCATCAAGGACAAATACCTTATTCTAATAGCAGATAAATTGCTAGATGAAAGAGAGCATAAATCTTTACAAAGCTGGACCTTTGATCCGTGTATCATCAAATATGAGTGTGCGAAGAAGACATACCGAAAATCACCTTTTGAACACACAACAACCACTACGAATTTTTGCTTTCTTCAACAGAAGGTGGAATATCTTGGGCATATCATATCAGAGGAAGGTGTGATAGTGGACCCCTTCAAAATTGAAGCAATGCAAAACTGGCCTACCCCGAGGAACGTAAAATTGCTACATGGCTTTCTGGGTTTAATAGGCTACTACTGCAAGTTCATGAAAAACTATGAAGAGATCAGTGCACCACTTACTTCCTTACTGAAAAAAGATATCTTTCAATGGTCGGACAGAGCCTCCGCTGCCTTCGACAAACTTAAGGCAGCCATGACGACGACGCCGGTGCTAACACTACTAGATTTCAACCGACCCTTCATTATTGAGGCCGACGCATCTGGAGTCGGAATTGGAGTCATTCTCATGCAAGATGGTCGACCACTCACATACACTAGCAAGACATTATCTCTCTCCCATCAAAATAAGTCAACATATGATAAGGAGATGCTCGCCATTATTCGCGCTGCAACGAGGTGGAGACCCTACTTGATTGGCCGACGATTTCAAATTAAAACCGACCATAAAAGCCTCAAGTACTTTTTGGAGTGAAAGATATCGTCCCCTGAGTAGCAAAAATGGGTAACAAAACTTCTTAGATTTGATTATGAAATAACTTACAAAAAAGGGAAAGAGAATGTTCTTGTAGATACGCTTTCGCAGCTACCCGAGCAAGTTGAAGTTTCGGTCGTTTCACTTCCGACCAGCGACTTTCTTAAGGATATTAAGATGGAATGGCAGGAAGATTCAGAGACTAGTAAGATTATAAAAAAATTGGAGGAAGCACCAAGCCCCATGGCTCATTACAATTGGGACTCAAAAGAATTACACTATAAGGGACGCATTGTGCTTATGATAAATTCTACTTGCATCTTCACGAGCAGATTTTGGACAAAGTTATTCCATATGCAGGGTACTAAATTGAAAAGGAGTATGGCATATCACCCACAAACCGACGGCCAGACGGAAGTTTTAAATAGGTGCTTGGAGACAGCCCAAAGCCACCCACCAAATATGACTACCCAAGGAGAACTTCATACTAAGCCAAGTGTCATTATTGATTGATGGATCGTGACTCAACGACGATGATCCACTACTAAATTGCTAATATAGTGGGCAAATCTATTAACAGAAGATGCCACTTGGGAGAACTATGATGACTTGAAGATCAACTTCCCAAAATTCATGAATCGTCAGCCTCGAGGACAAGGCTGATTTGAAGAGGGCTGGTTTGTTAGGACTCTAGCTAGAAGAGTCCTAATTGAGAGGGACATTCATGTAAAACCTACCTAAGTCGACCCCTATTAAAGAGGTGAAGTTGCCGGCTAGGGTTAGGAGGTTATTTTTTAGAGAAGAATAAGGAGTTGTAAAGGAATAGGAGTCTTGAGTAGGAGTCCTATTAGGAGTTAGTTGGAAGTATGAGTCTTGAGTAGGAGTCCTATTAGGAGTTGGTTAGAAGTAGGAGTCTTAAGTAAGATTCATATTAGGAGTTAGGGTTTAGAAGCCCTATAAATAGTCATATATTCCACCTCTTTTCATAAGCAATAGATGAATCTTTTCTGCAGCCTTTAAGCAGCAACTTGGAGGGAGGAACCCCTATAGAGTTCCAAGGAGGCCGATCCCCTAAAAAGATCAACCCCAAGTTTAGAATCTACAAGGGTTCTACCAAGACCCTATCGTGTTTATCCACATGTAAGTTGTTGTAAAATAACCTAACAAGTCTAGGATAGATAAGTTCACTTATTTGAAGGATTGAGAGGATATCTAGGTTAGTAAACCATTGAATTGGTTCCAAATTGCTCAATTCCTCTAATTCTCTATGGTTGAAAATTTAAGGGCATGTTGGGGAGAATCAAAAAGTAGGGAGTCATAGGTTTCATCTAACCTCCTCTTCCCTTTGTCCCTTGAGGATCTTTTAGAAGTCATGGAGACTACATTTATTAAGAACAAATGATAGGCAAGAAAAATTACTGCAAAGAAGGAAACGATTTGGTTTAGGGATTACCTTAGTAGTTTCACCTTCTTGAGATTGATCCTTGATTTAGTAGAGAATGGGGATTATATTGAGTTACTAGAGAGAGAGCAAGAGGAATAACGGATTTGGGGCTTTTTGGAGAGGTGTAGAGTGAGTTGGGGTCGGTTCTACCGTCGACCCTAACTTGTCTTTATATAGGGCAAGTTGTGAGTAGTGGCACCGCTAGTTGGGCGGTGCGATTGCCTACAAGCAATGACCACTGGCAGTGCTACCGTTAGCTAGGCGGTGCCACCGCTACCGCCAGCTAAGCGGTGACCACTAGCTGCATTGTGGTGTAGTGCAGATTTGTGTGGTGTCGACATTATGTGTTTTCATTGTGCAAGATCTTTATCATTATGTGGTGCACACACTTATTTACACCAACATCATATAAGATTTTTGAAGTTCTACTTTCATAAGAGGAGAAAATATGTATGGAAGAATTCATATGGCTCATTAAGCATACAATAACTTCATGATTCAAATCTTATCTCAAGTGAAGAAATAATAGTGAACGATCTCGAAAAATAGAACTCAACTACGAAAATCCAGAGAAAAATTTAAAGAGGAACTCATGTATCAAAGAAATTCAGCATACCTAATTCTCTTCTTATAAAATTAAATTATTCCTCAATCAAGGGTTCTACAAAAATATCGACCAATTAATGTTTCGTATCAATGAATTCTAAGACTACATTATGATTATTAACATGATCTTATATAAAGTGATATCTAATGTTAATATATTTAGTTCTAGAGTGTTGAATAGGATTTTTCATTAAATATATTGTACTTGTGTTATCACATTTTATGAGAATATTCTTAAGATAAATTCTATAATCTTCTAATGTATTTTTGATCCATACTAGTTGTGCACAACATGCACTAGCCGCTATGTATTTAGCTTCGGTCGTAGATAGTGCAACTGAGTTTTATTTCTTAGAAGACTAAGATACAAGTGTATGACATAAGAATTGACATATTCCAGATGTGATTTTTCTATCTAATCTACATCCAACAAAATCCGCATCAGCATAAGTAATCAATTTGAAGTTTTCAGATTTTGGATACCATAATCCTAGATTGGTGGTCCTTTAAGATATCTAAGAATTCTTTTAATTGCTTTAAAATAAGATAACTTAAGATTATATTGAAACCTAGTACAAAGTCCTATGCTAAACATGAAGTCCGGTCTTGTTATGGTGAGGTATAATAAACTTCCTATCACACCCCTATAAGCTTTTTGATCAAAGTTTTCTCCACTTTCGTCAATGTCTAACTTAGTAGAGGTACTCATAGGAGTATTGATAGCCTTTGAACCATCCATATCAAATCGTTTTAGCAAGTCTATGCAATTTTATTTGACTAGGAAAAATACCATTACAAAGTTGTTTGATTTGTAAGCCTAAAAAAAAGTTAGTTTACCCATTAAGCTCATTTCAAACTCTTGGCTCATACTCTTGGCAAACGATTCACATAGAGATTCATTTGTAGAACCAAAAATAATATCATCAATGTAAATTTGAACAATAAGAAAATTATTTTAAAATTTTTAATAAACAATGTAGTATCGACCTTGCCTTTAGAGAAATTATTTTGGATAAGAATAGAGCTAAGTCTTTCAAACCAAGCCCTTGGGGCTTATTTTAATCCATAGAGAGCTTTAATAAATTTAAACACGTGATTAGGAAGATTATTATTCTCAAATCTGGGAGGTTTTTTAACATAAACTTCTTCATAAATAAAGTCATTAAGAAAAGTATTTTTGACATCCATTTGAAATAACTTAAAATTATTACTACTAGCATAGGCAAGGAGCATTCTTATAGCTTCTAATTGATACCATCTTCTTGTTTGAAACCCTTGGCCATAGGAGTGAAGGTTTCTTCATAATCGATACCATCTTCTTATTTGAAACCATTGGCCATTAATCTAGCCTTGTTTTTAACAATGATACCAAATTCATCTTGCTTGTTTCTAAAGACTCATTTAGTACCAATAATTAAATGGTCATTTGGCCTCGGAACAAACTTCTATACCTTATTTCTATCAAACTGATTCAACTCTTCTTACATTGCGATAACCCATGAATCATCTTTCAATGCCTCGTCAATACATTTAGGTTCAATTTGAGAAAGAAAAATGGCGTTGGCACAAAAAGTTTTATGAGAAGAATGAGTTTGAACCCCTTTTGATGTGTCTACTATGATTAGCTCCTTAAGATGAGCATCTACGTACTTCCATTCCTTGGGTGAGGATATTTTGGAAGAATATGCATCCAAGTTACTAGTTGAAGGAGAAGGTTCATTTAAATTCAAAGCATCAAAATGAAGATCATCATCAAACTTATTTTTCCTAAATTCAAAAACTTCATTAAAGATAATATGAATAGATTCTTCTATAACCAAAGTTCTTTTGTTAAAAATATAAAAGGCTTTAGAAATAGAAGAATAGCTAAGAAAAATCTCTTCATCGGATTTTGCATCAAACTTTCCTAAGGCATCTTTTTCATTCAAGATAAAACATTTACAACCGAAAACTTTAAAATATGAAACGTTGGATTTTTTGTTGTTCCATAATTCATAAAGAGTTTTGAAAAGTAATGGTCTTACTAGAACCCTATTTATGACATAGCATGCCGTATTAATGGCTTCGACCCAAAAATATTTGGGTAGGCTATATTTGTTCAATATGGTTCTTGTCATTTCTTATAAGTTTCTATTTTTTCTTTCTACTACTCTATTTTGTTGAGGATTTCTCAAAGTAGAGAAATTATAGTTGTATCCATTAGATTCACAAAAAATTTAGAAATCACGGTTTTGAAATTTTCCACCGTGATCACTCCGAATTTATGAAATCATAAAGCCTTTTTCATTTTGAATAAGTTTACAAAACTTTAAAAAAATCTAAAGCAATCACTTTTGTGTACCAAGAAGTATGTCCATGTGTATCTACTATAATCGTCTATAATTACAATGTCGTATTTGCTATCTCCTATGCTTGATGTATTAATTTGTCCAAACAAATCCATATGGATCAATTGCAATGGTCTGGATGTGCTTATTTGATTCTTTGGTTTGAAATTACATTTTATTTGTTTTCCTAGTTGACATGCATCACACACATTGTCTTTAATAAACTTAATGTTAGGAACATCTCTTACAAGTTCTTTAGATGAGATTTAAGAGATTAGTTTCAAGCTAGCATGACCAAATCTTATATGCCAAAGCCAAGCATCATTATTCAAAATCGAAAAATATATTTCATCACAAAGATCATCAATGTCAATAGTATACACATTATTTTATTTTAGGGCAATCATAGAGGAGTTTTTGTGTGGTTGTTCAATAATGCAAGCATTGGATTCAAATTTAATGACATATCATTTATCACATAATTGATTAATGCTCAAGAGATTGTGCTTTAAGCCATCAACCAACAACACATCTTTGATCAACAAGTTGGATTTGTTACCTATGGTTCCTTTGCCAATGGATTTACCATTGTTGTTGTCTCCGAAGGTAACATACCCTTCGTCTAGGTTAGTGAGCTAAGAGAATTGAGATGGATCTCCAATCATGTGCCTTGAGCATCCACTATCAATGTACCATCTCTTGCTCCTAGCTTGTGATGGTGAACGTTTCTACAAAAAAGGATGATTTTTAGGTACACATTTGACCTTGGGTACCTCAAAAATTGATCGACTTAACTTATCATTCTGCATGGAGATCATTACAGTTCCTTTAGGAACCCAAATCAATTTGTGTGGACTACATCTTTTAAATAGACATTGATAAGCAATATGTCCAAATTTACAACAAAAGTTGTTTCGGGGTGAAACATGTAAAGTTAGGCCTTTAATAAAGATGGTTGGATTCTTATGAGTGTTACTTACAAGAATCATGTTTAAGGATTTGTTACCTATTTCAAATTTTTCTAAGGTTTGATGTAGTTGCAAATTCTCCTTTTTAAGCATTTCTAATTTATCACATTTTGTGCAAGGAGCTAAACTATCATTATGCTCAATTTTTAATCTATCAAAGTCACTAACAAAGCATGCTCTTTTTTTAACAGTTTATAATTTTTACTAACTAATTTACATTCATCAAATAAATCATGAAAAGCACTTAATAATTCATCAAAGGATAAATTTGCATCTAATGAACTGCTTACCTCATCTTTGATAGCCATTAGTGTGTAGTGAGCAACTTTCTCTGTGTTGGTTGGCTCCTCTTCTTTGGATGCACTTGAGTTGTCCCAAGTTGCTTTAAGTGTCTTCTTCTTCTTTGGTTGCTTCTTCTTTGCTTGGGGACATTCGCTTTTGAAATGTCCCGGCTTCTGACATTCGTAGCATATAACTTATTCTTTCTTGAGTTTAATTTTATTTTTAGTATTATTTTTAAATTTATTTCTTTTTATGAATTTTTTGAACTTTCTTGTCAAGAGTGCCAAGTTATCATCATAGTTCTCATTACTTGAATTTTCTTTCAAGTGGTCTTCATGAGTTCTTAGTGTTATATCCTTCTTGTTCTTTGGAATGTTGTTCTCAAGCTCTTCATGAGTGTTGCAAGTCATCTCATAGGTTATTAGTGACTTGATAAGTTCTTCGAAAGGAAAGTTATTTAAATTCTTGGCCTCTCGTTACTTTAGGGTCCCAACTCTTTGGAAGGGATCTCAAGATTTTACTAACAAGTTCCAAGTTCAAAAAGTATTTGTCAAGAGCTTTTAAACTATTAATGGCATTTGTAAAACGGGTGTACATGTCGACAATAGTTTCGCTTGGCTTCATCCGAAATAATTCATAAGTATAAAAGATTTATCTTCGACTCCTTTACTCTATTAGTGCCTTCGTGAGTGATTTTGATTGTGTATCAAATATTAAAAGTCGTTTCATACTCGATTGAACTCGTTTTTATCGAAAGCACAAAACAAGACATTCATAGTCTTGGCATTTAAAGCGAAAGTCTTCTTCTCCAACTCATTCCAATCATTCAATGGAATAGAAGACTTTTGAAGCCATTTTCCATAAGGTTCCATAACTTAAAATCTATTAAAATTAGAAAGATCCTCGTTCTGGTCTTCCAATATGTGTAATCTGTCCCATTGAACAAGGAAGGACGTGTAATTAAATGACTCTCTTGATTGCCAGCATAAGCCTTCTCTCTTGGGTTTTAAATAAATCGAGAGTAACCGAGCTCTAATACAAATTATCAGGATCGAGTCGACACTAAGAGGGGGGGTGTGAATTAGTGTAACAGATTAAAACAATGGTTTAAAATTCTTTATGTATTAAAAACGATCTCGAAAGATAACTTGAAAGAGTGTTTGATCGTAAGGGTAGTGAAAGTCAAGTAAAAAGGATATTAAGCTATTGCAATGTAAGTAAATAGAGATAATAGAAATGCAAACCAGAATTTATAATGGTTCGGTCGGTGTGACCTACATCCACTTCAGATTCCTCCTCCGTCGAGGTCATCGGCATCCACTAATGATCTTCCAACCAACCACCTCTTTATAGCACTTTCTCCTTTTCACAAGTTTAGGAGATAACCTTTACCAGCCTCACACCTCTCTTGAATGATCTTAACTTTTAGTACTATAGAGTAGTTGACCAAGATTAAGATGCATAATATAATATTTTATAGTAACTTATTAAAGAAATATTTTACGATACGGATGAATCCATCATTTTTGGAATGTCGTATGCTACTATTTTGGATTAATGTTGACATGAATACTAACTATATTCTACCTTCTCATTATTTATACTTAGTGAGAGACTGGTAAGAAAATAGCCTCTCGAACGGGATCGTAGTAGATAATCCACCGTCATTAGTCCTCTCATTTAAGTGCTCTATCCTTTCGTCTATCCTCCCTCGGTCCTGATCCATTTGACATGAAGGTGGCATATCTCCTTCTGATCCCCTTCATGCATGAAGCAAAGCAAACGTGGTAGGTTCCGATATCATGACCGATTTGTGTTTCACGCGTTGAGCCCGGAATGCTCTGTTTTCTGCTCCAACTCGGTGGGTTGACTTCCGGCAGGAAGCAAGGAAATTAACGGTCGAATACGTGTTGCGTATACGTACATCCGAAGTCCGAAAACCGAGCTCTCAGTGGCATGCAAATGGGCTCTGTGGTGACTCCGAGTAGCCCACACGTCTGTTAGAGAAGGAATGCTGCAGCCCAATATTGCTCGATTTATCAACGGAATTCACCGCTCTGTACCCATGTGTTTCAATTGATATGCATAAGTTCATTAACTAATAATTCCCATAAAAACATCACAACCTACCTTTTGAGAAATTCGATCGTGCCTTTCTCGAGAAAATTTTAGATATTAATTATTCTCGATTAAAATAGACAGAATTAATACATCTCAAGTGAGCAATCCCATAATACTAGGGCGAAAGATCCAGCAAGATCTGTTCCTATGCGTGAAAGCTCGGAACGTTTTCAACCATGCATGGTTTGTTTGACACCATGACCCTGTCCAGGATCTCGAGAAGCTTGTGGGGAACAGTGAGCTGAGGGAAATGGCCATCCGAGTCGATCATCTCCAGCGTTGCCATCCCCTTTATCCTGCTCTGCATGTAACGCCCAACAGAGACGGGTGCCACGAAATCATTGCTGACTTGAATAATGGTGCAAGGAACCTCGACTTTGTCTAGCGTATGCCTCATATCACCCAAAAAGATGGTCTTCGCGAGGGCGAGTGCGATCTCCGACCTCATGCTCTTGAAGCTCCTTCCCAGTTTGTCAACAGAGATGGGATCATCTGCTCCAATGACAAGCACGATGAAGTTCTCGGCCCATGCGTGGAAATTGAACTCGATGTCGGAGAGTACATTGTCAATCTCGGCTCTCTCAAACCCTCCTTCGTAGTCATCCGAATTCAAGTACCTGAGTGGAAAACATAACACCACCCCTTAGGCATTGCACCATTAAAAAAAGACAAGTGCGTAAATGTTTGTAAAACTATATATTGGGCATTATTCTTAATAACATGATTCTCAAATTAAATACTTACTGTTATTATAGTAGGTCCAGAGTTTGAATCATGTATCTGTCAAATTTTTAACTACTCGGTTAAAAATATTTATGCAATATCTTTTATTTATTTGGATTTATATCATATACTCAAATTTCATTCGCATATCAAACTGGTAGGACCCTTTTTTCTGAGCTTTTGAATAATGTTTATTAAGTCTGTTTACTCCAGTTATTTATTGAGTCAGTTTAGTTCAGTTAAAATCAAGTAGAGGTTTATTTAATATTTATTTATTATTAGAGTTCAAGTCCTAATTGACTTTGGGTGGAACTCTATAAATAAGGATGTAACTGCTTCTTTTCAGTTATCTATGAAAAATAATATTCTGTCTTTTGACAAACCTTAGGAGGTCGATCCCCTCGAAGTGATCATCCCTTTCTCTTCTTCTTTTTTTACGATAAGACTTTAGAGTCTTATCATTTGGTATCAGAGTGACAATAAGACTTTAGGATCTTATTAATTGGTATAAGAGCGACGATAAGACTTTAAGGTCTTATCAATTGGTATCAAAGCAGTGATCCTCGGCGTTTTCGCTGTAGTTCATCTATCTCAAAAAAAAAAAAAAAATTATGAGAGCGAAGTCGGCAGCCACGAGCGCTGTTCCTTCTCAACCAAAAAGGAACATTTGCTTCCCGGCGCCGACCACCCCTACTTTCCTTCTCCTCCACCGCCAGCGCTGCTTCCTGGTCGGCGACCACCGCCGCCGCTGCTCCCCAACCAGCGCCCACCGTTGCCGCTGTGCCCCGGCCAGCAACCTTCTCACCTCGCCTCCTCGTTACCCGCATCTTGCTCAAGCGAGAAGGGCTGTGGCCGTCGTTTCCCAGCTAGTGGACCACCCATCGCTGCTTCTACCATCGACGACGCTGCCCTAGCCGCACCACCATCGCTGCCTTCCCTTGGTTGTATCTTTGGCCATGCGATCTGTCGGCATCGCTATTTCTGTGGTGCGATAGAAACAGAGCAACCGTCGGTCCCTCTACTGCCGTAGGCGCCGGTTGCCTCTACCGCCACCACTGTTTCTCGGCCACTTCAATGCCACCCCTCTCCTTTGTTGCCGAGCCACCACCGTTGCCAGCCACCGTGCGACGATCGCCGCACGCCTCCTAGCAGCTGATCCTCCTTGCTCTGCATCCGTAGTGCCAGAAACAGGGCAACTCACCGGTTGCCCTTGTTCCCAACCGTGACACCGCCGACTCCTCCTTCTCCACCGTTGCCGCTGCTTATCGGTCGCATGATCACCGCCACACTGTCGTTGCCAGCATCGCCAGCAGCTTCGGTTGTGGTGTGATAGAAACAGAGCACCTTGTTTCCCATCTCCAGCATCGTAACTACCCGGCCAGCGACAACGCTCGCTGCCTTTTTCTCCACCGCCGTCGTTGCTTCCCGATCGCTAGATCACCGCCACCCACCTCCTAGTCGTAACCCTCGGCGTGGCCCCCCCCCCCCCCTTGGGTCCTAGCCGCAGCCGCCGGTTGCCGCAGCCCCTCGTTGCAACGGTTGCAGAAACAGAGCCATGACCCTCGCTGCCTCCTTCTCCACCGCCGTCGCTGGGCTCCGACCAGCAACCACCACTGCTGCCAGCCACCTAGCCTTCAACCTGCACGCAGCCTCCCAGCCCTCAACCAGCAACCTCCCCTCCTTGTTGCGTCGTAACCGCTACAACCACATCTTCTCCCATCTGAAGCCCATCTAGTCGAAAGGGGCCCCTGCTTCCCCTGCTTTCGGCAAGCCCCACCGTCGCCGCTGCTTTCCGATCGGTGACCACCGTCACCGCTACTCCCCGGCCAGTAGTCTTCCCTCCTTGCTGCTCCACCCTGCTCGAGCGAGAAGGACCGCAACTGCTGCTTCCCGGCCAGCGGACCAACCCCCTCATCACTTCTACTATTGGTGACGCTGCCCCCAACCGCACCATCATCACTGCCTCTGCTGCCCCCAACCGCGCCACCATCGCTGCCTGCCCTTGGGTCGCAGCTATAGTCGCTTGACCATCCCTCTTCGCGGCAATCAAAACAAGGCAACTATGACCGTCGTAGCCACCGTCATCTCCTTAACCGCAAGCGATTCCTCGGCGTCACCAGTGCCTCCTTCTGCAGTGCGACAGAGACAAGCATCGTTCCCTCCCATCCACACCATCGCAGCCACTACGGCGGGGTTGCCCCCAGCCGCACCACCGTCGCTGCCTTACCTTGGGTCGCAACCGTCGCAGCCGCAGCCGCTCGACCTCCCCTCCTCGTGGTGACTACAATAGAGTAACTTTGCATTTTTTTCCGCAGCCACCAATCACTGCAGTTCCCAACCAGCAACCACTGCCGTCGTTGCTCTTGGCCAACCACATTGAAGACTATGACAAATTCGAAGTAAAGATCGTTGATGGATGGATTTTCACTTGTGATAGCAAAGGTTCAAGGATAAAATTGATTATACAGGGCCAAAAGTTTCATGCAACGATTACTACACTGAAAGACCGACCTGTTGTTTACACTGTCAAAAAGTGGAGACCATACTTACTTGATCAACGGGTCGTGTTGTGTTGCAGATAGTCTATGGCTAAAGTGCTGAAAAAGAAGCTCCCCGAGATTGATGCTCCTCAGCCTTGAGGACAAGGCTAATTTGAAGAGGGAGGAACTGTTAGAACCCTTTTTCTGAGCTTTTGAATAATGTTTATTGAGTCTGTTTAGTCCAGTTGTTTATTGAGTCAGTTTGGTTCAGTAAGAGTTAAGTAGAGGTTTATTTAATATTTATTTATTATTAGAGTTCAAGTCCTGATGGACTCTGGGTGGAACTCTATAAATAGGTATGTAATTGCTTCTTTTCAGTTATCTATGAAAAATATTAATCTATCTTTTGACAAACCCTAGGAGGCCGATCCCCTCGAAGCGATCAAGGAGGGTCAATCCCCTCGAAGCGATCAAAGAGGCCGATCCCCTCGAAGTGATCATCCCCTTTCTCATCTTCTTTTTTACGATAAGACTTTATGGTCTTATCATTTGGTATCAAAGCGACGATAAGACTGTAGGGTCTTATCAATAGGTACTAGAGCGACGATAAGACTTTAAGGTCTTATCACAAACCTAAACCGATTTGCTCTAAAAGAGAGATTGAAATATATATTAGGTAATTTCTTGATCATTTAAGCATCATACGAGTTCTTACAATGTTTTTTCTTTATATATATATATATATACATATATACATATATATATATATATATACATATATATATATATATATATATGTATATATGTACATATATACATATATATATATATATATGTATATATGTATATACATATATACATACATATACATATATACATATATATA